>ML844369.1:0-18186 GCA_009831015.1 Picea engelmannii | reverse complement strand
TTTGAAGTTATAATAGATTTTCTTCTATTCTTTCCATGGGATAACTATCATCAAACTTTACACAAACTGTTTCTAGATCATCTTCTTCACTTGAGAAAAATTCAACATCATCACACTTTGAATTATTGCAATCAAGAGTCTTGAGAGATTCTTTACCTTCAATATCTTCCTTCTTCCCAACACCATCACATGATTTTTTCCTTCATTTGAAATGTCTTCAAGATCTTCCTTGTGCTATCATTACTTGATTCTTTATCTTCACTTGAAGTGTTTTCAAAATCACATTTAGAAACAATACATTCAAGAAATTTTTATGATTCTTTACCTTTGATGATATTGATGGAGTGGTCTTCAATTTCTTCCTTCTCCTTCTTTCTTTGAAATGTCTCCTCTAGCTTTAGCCATAGATCCTTGGCAGAAGTGCATTGTCCCATGATCTCTTTGATAGGGATTGAGAGTCCACTAAGAATGGTCTTGAGAGCCAATGCATCATTCTTCTTTCCTTCCCTTTGAGCTCCAAACTTTGACTTGTTCTTCAATGGAACATATCCACTGATGGTTGCCTTCCAAATAGCTGCTCCCATTGTCTTTAAATATAATCTCATCTCTATTCTCCAATTGGAATAGTTTTCCTCATCAAGGATTGGAAATTCATCATCCATTTGTGTGTTTATGGATCTCCTTCAATCTTGTTAAGGCTTGTAGTGAAGGCCTACTCTGATACCAATTGTTGGACACACCTACCACACTTAGAGGGGGGGTGAATGAGTGTGGGGATCTTTTTCCCAAAACTTCCCTCTTACACAAAAACTCCTTAGTTAAAATTCAACATTTTCTCATTACTCATTGTTGTCATTTATAATCCGTTAGATGTGAATACATATCAACAACATTTCATCAACAAATCATCTCCACAAGGAACACAAAGAACACAAGATGTATGCACAATTTTTATTTTTATTATGGACTTTAATCTGAGGGTTTTTCAGAAGCAACTGAATAGATTACAACTCTACAAGAGCACTAGCTCTATATGCAATACTTAGCTTATATTCTCAGCACCAACTGAGATGAGGCAACAATCCTCAACAAATATCAATCTGTGAACATAAACAAGTGCATCAAGCATGCACCAACCTGTGCCAAACAACCTGTAATCAACCTGTACCATAAAAAAGTGAATCCAATGATGTACCAAGTATATACCAATCATGTGTAAAATAATCATCAACAATGACTCATCAACTATACACCTCATGTATGTGCCAACTCATCAACTGCTTGCCTCAACCATGACTAGTTTTGGATTAGTCAACAACCCCAACTTGAAATAATCATAACTTTGTACCTGTAATGAATAAAGATATGAAACTGATAAACAATGTTTTTAAGCATGTTTATGCAATTCCTCCAAGTGGAACTACTTGGAATCTCTTAGAAAAGGCGTTATAGCAAAAATGGCATACCTTGCTTAATTCTAGCTTATTCTAGAGAGTGACCTTGTAGAGCGTGGCCCACACAGAATGTTCATTGAATTGACTTGAAACTGTTACACAACATACTAAAGAATGTACCCTAACCAACACATTTTTTCTCACTAGATATGGATCTGTTATGAAGAAGTTATGATATTTTTACCCGAAACACATGTTTTTGACTAGTTTCAGGAATAGCCACAAACCCTATTTTCCACGGAGTGTAACTCCCAAAATAAAACGACGCACAAGATGAATTTTTTACCACATATACTTGGGTATGTTTTCTCAATGGAATAGAAATTTAATGTTCTGAATCATTATAGAAAACAAGTTATAGCGAAAATGGTGAGATGACCTGTAAATAACATACCTTAGAAAGCACCATCAAAATAATTTGTCCTTCCTTGCATTTCAGCCTTCTTTTCTTCACCTTTCCTCAGAATTTTGGCTTAGATATATTTGGTTACCTCAGAGACATATAGATATTCAATATGCTCAAGTGTGATTAAAATGAGAGAGCAGTGCCTCTTATTTATACTCTCCGAGTAGCTTCCTTAAAAACATCTTCTAGGTCACTTGGCCCCACTTTCCTTATTTTAGGGTTAACCCACTTCTAATTTATCCATTAAATTTATTATTTAAATAATTTATTTTGTATTCACTTTGAATTATAGTACACTCATCACTTCACTTTATTATTTACCTTTTAAAATCCCTTAAACCACTTTGACTATTTTGACCTTTTGGGGCTTCTAGATGACATGTGAGGGTCCTCCAACTTCATAAGGCCATAACTCTCAAACCGTGAGGAGTTATGTGACATTCCACATACCACCAGAAATGGCATGACATGTAATATCCATATAGAATAGTATTTGCTAAAAATATATCATAACTCATACTGTTACCCATCAAACAAACTTGGGTCCATTACCCAAACCTGGGGTCTCCAACTTCTCATGGCCATAACTCTCTAGCCGTGAGGAGTTATGTGACTTTCTACATACCACCAAAAATGGCATGACAATAAATATACATCTAGGATAGTTTCCCTGACAAATTCAATGTCCTTCATCTCATTATTCCACATACAAGCATGGGTCCTCCAACCATTCTTCTAGGATAACTCAATCCACAAAGCGTCTTCCCGTGAGAGATTTCACCATAATGGGACCACTTTGGAGTTCATCCATTTGTGAACCTTATCAATCATGATAAGACAATAATGAGAGCATGGGTCCTCCAACCATTCTTCTAGGATAACTCAATCCACAAAGAGTCTTCCCGTGAGGGCTTTCAACATAAGGGGGCCACTTTGGAGTTCATCCATTTGTGTACCTTATCAATCATGATAAGACAATAATGAGTCATCTATACATTTTTCCAACAATGCATCATATACCAATGAAACCACATCAATCCATCTTCATCATGTATCAATGACAATGCATTGATCAATCTTCATCATATCGATGACAACTCATTGATCCATCTTCATCTATGTATTCTCATCAAGGAAAATACATATTATATTACATCAATCATCAATCAATCAATCCTTTGAAATCAATCAATTACTTGACATCAATCAATGGCATGATCCAACATGAACGTAATGATGGTAGTCAATGAAGTGAGGGATAATCATTACACTGTCGTTGTTGGGGGAACAACCGTTAATAACTTTCAAAGCATTTTAATGTTAATCATGAACGATAATCACACCTTTTTGTGGAAAGTACAAGTTCAAAAAAAAAATTCAAATATGTTAAGGAAGAATATTCTGAGTAGTCCTAATTTGTTCACGTTTTATAAATATGCCACGTGTTATAATTCTGTTACTTTCCTTTGTGTTGAATATAGTCAGAATGATAGCCTCTTTTCTAAGGAAGGAAGTCTATGAACACAATAAAAAAACTTATCGTATTTAAGATAAACTTCAATACCACAGGTAGATCCATTGCTACTAGAAGGTGTCCATAGCCTCAACAGGGTTTCCTTTTAACCCATAGATGAGCCAATATCCTTAATAAATAGTTTGAATACTCTTTTCCCAAAAAGGCCACTATCCTGGTTTGGTATCCTGATAACAACAATTCCACTCACTACATCGTAACATAGTGAACAAGTCGGCTCACAATGAGACCTCTTGTCCTTTGACCCTAAATTCCAAAGGCCATTGCCCTAGTGTGGTAGACATAGTGGGAATGTCACTTATGTTAATCTCTTATGATCATGGTAGGTTGGCTCATGATGATACCCCCTATCCTTTTTGGGAGAAGGTTATTTTCTTTATTTATATTTATTTATTTTATTATTATTTCCTTTTTCTTTTTCTTTTTCTTTTTTTTTTAGGCTTTATTAAGGGAGGCTCATCTACTCCTTAAGAGTGGGGGATGGTGTAAGAAGTGTAAGAATGCCAAGTAAAAATGCTCCTTAGACTCCTTATTATGATGTGAAGACAATTTATCATTCAAGTATATGTATGTATATAGTGGAAAGAAACAAATTACGGTGGTTAAGGATTATGAACAATATTAGGATAATTCCAAAAAATCAATCCGTAAACAATTCGATAAGATATGCTAGATATTCCTCAAAAAGAAAATGACAAACCGTTACCATGATGATTAGAAGTGATGTTGTTGAAAATTAGTAAGTGATGTTCATACCCAAAGGAGTGGCTAACGTATCAAAAGCACGTGTTGTTGGTGGAAACAAAAATCATTACTTTCAAAGGAAAGCAACAACAACAGGAACAACTGCAAAAAGAAACAACAATTGTTTCTTTCGAATGAACAATGCTACCCGAAAAAAGGGACGAAAAACACAACAAAGGGAATGATAGTTGTTACGTTTGGATGAGCGACACTACCCGCAAAGGGAACATCAATCACAACAAAGGGAATGGCAGTTGTTATGTTCAAATGAGCGGCAACGATGATGTTCAAATTTAACTATCTAATTAAGTAATTGGATACCTCCCGTGGAAATTTTTAGCGAATCTAGAATTGATTAGTCATTCATTTAATTTTTACGAGTAGGTTTATTCAATGATCACAGTATTGGATGGTTTGTAGTGTCATGCATTCATTTTCTATTTACTACAGTTGTGCATTCTTTTAGTGCAATTGCCCGACTTTTTTCTACAGAACATGACATATTCATATCCTGTATAAAACAAGGTTTATATTCGATGGATTTTTCAAAGTGAAACAAGAGAAATTTGAAGTTTGAATAAGGAACAAAAAAGAGTGCTAATTATATTTCATTACAGTCATCCTCTCTAGTTTCTCCAGATCTCTTTATAGTGAATTTCCTAGAAAAACTTAAAACTCAATCAAATTTTTAAAGAAAAATATATACAATATGTACAATGATGATAAAAAAACAATTTTATGTAGCTGAAGTTGTTGGGTTACCTTCCCAGCCAACTAAAATATGAAGAGTAGGATCATTACTTACTTCTTGGAAAAAGGATTCTCTTGAAAGAGGTTGATGGTAGAGTCGTAGTTGATGTCCATTTGCCAGGAAAGGAGAACCAGACCCGTCAATGGTAACTAAAGTGACATTTCCATTATCATGAACTTCATTTATTTCATATGGTCCATGCCATCTTGTCAGCAATTTCCCAGGAAAATCCTAAAATCTGGAATCATAGAGAAGCGCCCAATCACCTTTGTAGAAGGATTTATTCTTGATATGCTTATCGTGCCAGCTAGCTCTCTGCTATTGCATAACAACTGTGCGTTGAAGGGAAAACAAGCGTGCTTTGTCTAACTCATTGAGATGTTGTAAGCGTTGTGTGTGTGCTTTGGTAAGATCCAGTCCAATTTCCTAGGCCATTCTTAGAGTCTTGATATCAAATTCAATTGGAAAGATAGGCTCTTTGCCAAAGACTAGGTGATAAGGAGAGTATCCATTAGTGTTATTCCATGTTGTGTGATAGGCCCATAAAGAATTTGGAAGCTCGGCTGCCCAATTTTGACAGTTTGTTGAAACTATTTTTGTCAAGATTGCCTCCAATACTTTATTGATACTTTCCACTTGTTTGTTTTCTTGTGGGTGGTATGGGGAGGTAACCATATGTTTAATGTGATAATTTCGCAGAGTGGCCAAGATTTTATGTGTTGTAAATTGCGACCCTTCGTCAGTGATTACTTCGCTGGGTAATCCATAGCATACAAATAGTTCAAAGAGAAACTTAATGATTACTTCCTCAGTTGCATTTGGCAAGGCCACTGCTTCTACCCATTTGGTCATATAGTCCGTTGCAACTAGTATATAAAATTTTCGGTTTGATTTTGGGTTGAAGGGGCCAACCAAATCTAGTTCCCATCTCTTGAAAGGTCCTGCCACCAATTGTGGTTGTAGGGGAATTTCATCATCTTGGCCTGGTGGGCCCATCCTCTGACAGTTGTCACATGCCTGTACATATTTCTTTGCATCTTTGAATATTGAGGGACAATAATAGCCCATATGTAAAACCTTATGCCCAGATTTGCGGTCTACAAAATGTCTGCCACAGGGTTCATCATGACCCACCTTCAAGACATCGTAGACTTCATCATCTTTGAAACATATTCATATGAGAAGATCAGACCCTGTGTGAAAAAGATATTCACCAATCCAGGTGAACCATGCACTGCGCTGAACAATTAATTTCCTTCCCCTTGAGGATAGGTGTGTTGGTAATCTCTCAACTGCCAGAAAATTCACCACATCAACGTACCAAGGTGTCTTAATAGTGACAGCTAACAAGTGTTCTTCTAGAAAATGGTCTTCAATTGTCAAAGAGTTATCTGTTTTGGGTACAAGAGATAGGAAATCTGCAACAAGATTCTCTCTTCCCGGCCAATCCTTAATGATGATGTTGAATTCCTGCAATAGCAATAACCATCGAGTAACCCATCCATTAGTAATTGGTTTTTTATCTAAATATACAATAGCAGAGTTATTAGTATACATAATTACTAGATAGCCTATTATATATTGGTGAAAATTATTAATAACATGTATAACAACTAAAAATTATTTTTCTGTGGCCCCCGGGGGGGGCAGCTCAATTGGCAAGTGCCATGAAAACGAAGTTCCATGAGGTTTGGAGTTCAATTACCCCCGACTTACAATGTGTGTCGCGTAAGAGGCATTGTGGGCACACCTGGAGGTTATAGTGGTAGAAGTTGGATAACACGGCCACGTGTAACGCAAGCACGTGCCCAACTAGTTGTTGATTCCGCCAAACATTATATATATATATATATATATATATATATATGTTACTGTGTAATTCAATTCAGCATGAGTAAGATTTTTGCTAATAAAATAAATAGCATAAGGTTTCTTGTCTTCTTCCTCTCCAAGGACAACGCCTATAGCGATATCTGATGCATCTGAAGAGATGTGAAATGGTAACTTCCAGTTCGGTCCTCTCAGCACCGGTGTTGTTGAAACTAACCTTTTAAGCTCTGCAAATGAAACATCACACTTATCGAACCACTGAAATTCCACATTACCAGTTAAAGCATGTAAATGTGCAGCTATTCTTGAAAATTTTTCTATGAATCTGTGATAATATCATGCACAACCAAGGAAAATACGTACCTTGGTTTGTGTATGAGGTGTAGGAAAATTAAGGATTACCTCTATTTTTTTTGGATCTACCTTGATTCCATCTGCAGAAACATAGTGTCCTAGTACCACACCTTCAGTCATCATCATATGACATTTCTCATGACTCGAACATAGCCTGGTAGAAATGCATCGTTCCAGTACCTTCTCTATATTTCTTAGAGCTTGATCAAATTCAGTACCATAAGGGGTAAAATCGTTCATGTAAACTTCAAGTCCTTCATTAATTAAATTAGAAAATATACTTAAAATAGCTCTCTGGAATGTAGTTGGAGCATTACATAATCCAAAGGGAAATACTCGATATGCGAAGGTACCCCAGGGACATGTAAATGTAGTTTTATACTAGTCTTCCAAAGAAATCTGAATCTGATTATAACCGCTAAATCCATCTAGGAAGGAGAAAAATTGCTTCCCTGCTAAAGTATCAAGGACCTGACCAATAAAAGGTAGAGGAAAATGGTCCTTTTAGGTAGCTTTATTGAGTTCTTTGTAGTCTACACAGATTCACCTCTTACCATTCTTCTTATGAATTATTACTAGTGGAGAGACCCTCCGGTTGTCTGAAATAGGATATATGAAATCTACATCCAACCGTTTTTGTAATTCTTCTTTAACAACATCCCTAAAATGAGGGTTTAATCTTCGTTGGGGCTGTCGGATGGGTCAAAAATGTTTTTCAATATAGATATGATGTGTACATAGTTGTGGATCAATGCCCTTCATGTCGGGATACTCCCAAGCAAAATCCTATTGATATTTAGAAAGGATCTGAATCAATTTTTGTTGTTGTTGCTCATTCAAATTGGCATTAATATTCAGAAATCTTCCTGGTGCAATTTCAACTGTAATGTTTTTATGGACAGTAGTAGTGGGAATATGTTGCTCCATCAATTCTTCCAAAGGAGCTCCCTTTGCTTCATTATCTAAAACAACTTTTAGCATTTGACATGCTGGGTTGCTTATAACTATTGGGTTGTTAATGAAGTTGTTGATCACATCATGTTCTAGTTGGTTTTTGAGCCCAAGATCTTCTTCCAGTGTGAGAGGATATCGTAGGTTTTCTTCTGGATATCTAGGTGGTTGCAAATGTTGATGTATGATTGACAGACTTGGTTTAGCTGGAGGATATAAGATAAGGGTTTTTATAGCACTTCCTATAGCAATTGTCATGTTGCCTGTGCGACATCCTATGTATGCATCTGTTGTTTCTAGCCATAGTCATCCCAATATTAATGGGTGTCCATCGAGTCTACTTATTGGGTTGATAACTAGGAAATCAACTTGGTATTCCCAAGAGTCGACCGAAATTGCTATGTCTTGTAATGTGCTAACTGTTTTAACCACCGATCTATCAACCAATTCTAACATAGTAGAATTAGGTTTGAAGGAGGTGATACCCATGACATTACAGTTCTTGGTAGTCATAATATTGATGGTTTCCCCCAAATCCACCAGTGTATTTGGAAAAAAACAACCTTGCATCTAAAACATTACCACAAGATTCTCTGGGTCTATGTACTTGACTATCTCATGCTTGCCTAGAATAAGATCAGACAAAGTTCCTACCATGTGAACAGTTGATGGATTCTTAGTTTTCCTTCTGGGCTTCTTCCCACATAACTCTTTAATTGTTTTTGCATAAATTGGGGTGTCTTGTAAAGCCTGTAGGAGTGGAATTTTAACACAGATATTATTTAGTTCCCCGACGATATCAAAGTTAGGATATATAGTTGGTTTTTCTATCATTATCCCCTCAGGAAACGGGGGAGAAGAAATTATGTCTTTATCAAGATTTTGTTGCTTGACTGTGTTTTCCCCTTGTTCTGTTTCTTCTGATATGACCACAGTCGATGGTTTTATTGTTGGTTGTATATCATTCTCATTCTCTTGTTCTTTATGAACGTTTCTTTCCTTGGGAGAAATTACACGCCTTGATCTCAATTGACGTTCGTTGCACCCGACAGAGTTTGTTCCACCTTCTAAATTTTCAACAATTTGCACGAGTTGGACTGGTCTGTTGTTAGGATTCAAGTTGGGTTGAGCTGGTAGTTGAGGGCACATTTGAGTTTGAGGATTCTAGGGTAATTGAAGTGGAGATTGTAAAGTGGGATGAGCTTGAGGAGCCATTCCCATGGCTTTATTGGTCAGTCCCATGGGGCACTGCCAGTTTTGAGTGAAATTGGGAGCTTGGGAAACTGTGCTAGTCCACTATGAAGGATAGGGGTTATTATTTGAATTCTGACAAAATGGGGTAGGGTATTGCGAGTTAGGACAATTAGGATTAGAAACCAGTTTATTTGGTGAGGGTGCAGTAGGATATTGTTGGGACTACCAGGTTGAGTTAACAAATGGTTGGCCCTGCCATTGTTTCTAGAATTATGTTGTTGATTATATTGTCCAGAAAAGAAAGAAGAAGGATATTGTAGCGTACTTGGGGGATGAGCATGCCATTGGCTATGCTGAGCCATCAGATATATTGGTTTGATTTCCTCTGTTGCTTCTTTAAAGAAAAATTTTAGTTCTAGGAGTGATGGACATTGCTCTGTCGCATGGTATTTGGCAAAGATGGAATAGATATGACTCATGTCCAAGGGACAGTCTCTTGAACCATGTTTCCTCCTGCATCATGAACAAAATATAGCCAATGATTGTTCTTCTTCTACTTGTTTCTGTTTAACCTGCAGAACATCCAATTGTGTAGTTAGAGTACCCAAAATGTTTGTTTTAAAATTTTCTAAAAGATTACCAATTTCTGATTGAGTGACACTCCTTCTAGTAATGTTGTTGTTTCTAGGGATGGGGGATCATATTCCCGATTTGGTTCGTGTACTACTACATGAACACCTGATACATAATTGGACAATGTCATCATATGTTTCTCGATAAATATCACCTTTTCCCATGAAATTCAATGTTTCTACCCATTCATCCTTCATACCTTTTACTATAGTATCTTTAAGTACCTCACCTAGTAGTGTACCATAAGGTGATCTCTGCAGGTTATATTAAAATATTTCAACATATTCTTCTAGTGTTTCATTTTATTTTGCAATCATTTTAAAGATTTCATCCTTTAAATCCTTGGTTCTATAGTAGTCTTGATATTTCATAAGGAAGGCATGTTTCATTTCATCCCATGAATTTATAGTTCCTCCCCCTAGTCCCATAAACCATCGTAAAGTTTCTCCTTTCAAAGTGGAAGGAAATAGCTTTAGTTTCTGGGGTTTGAAGGTATAGTCATAGCTTCTACACATGACATCAAACTTGAATAAGAACGTGTCAGGGTCCTCTGAGATCAATCCATTGAAGGTTGGAAGATTATGTAGTGGAATGGATTTCATTGGGGCATTAGCAACCAGATCAACTATAGGATATTCCAAAGTGGAAGTCTAGGGTATCGACGGATTTTTTTGTACCATTTGGTCAAAAATGTGCCAATAATATTCAGGTATTTCTCGGTATGGGTGTTTTATTCGGGGTGGTTGATTACTTGGTCCTTTAAGATATTTGATCGTGCTACCTATGTCTGGGATTTTAGGTGTTCCTTCTCTTTCTAGAATCACAGGAGATCCAGGTTTAGGTGGTGGTGGGTTTACCTCAGCAATCCCACTAGTCTCCCCTTCTCATTCTTTCAAATTACAAGAATTTCCCTCGTCTAAAGGACTGAAAAGTGGAGTATGTGTATTTCGGAAACTTTGTTTGGTCCTTTCAATTCCTCTATGAACCTCAGCATGATATGTAGTTGGTGAGTTTGTTGCTTGAGGGATTTGGGTGAACCTTTTCGAGGTCCAATTGAGGCTTTAGATTCATCTTTTCAGATAATTTCGTCTATGAAAGTGCTCCTTCCAGGGGGCACCGAGCCCTGGGATTTTGCATTTTTTGGTAGGGTTTTTTGTTTTTCAGGTTCTTTCTTCTTAGTCATACACACCGACACAAATTCTATGCACCTATATAACCTCTATGCATCAGCTGAAGGTAGGTATTTTACTTATTTTCTACGTAGGTTTACCTTATGTTTTCAATACCTCATCCTCCAAAGACGCAACCTATTCTATCTTTGACATTCTCCCTGGCAACGGTGCCAAAATGTTGGGCTCTAAATATGCCCTAAAAACAACCTTAGTCTGACATTAATTTATCAACCGAGGATTCGTCTTTTCTCTCAAGAATGACAGCAAAGTCTATGCAGATAGTCGTAGAGTTTTAAATCATGTAGATAATTCAGTTAAAGAAAATCTGAGTCTATCTAAATTACTGCAATAATTAATTTCTTCACGCATTCATTAAAAACTCTGACACTAATAAATCACTCAACAAAATTGTAATATGAACAATAACACACCATGAATCAAAGCATCAATCAATTTACTGAATTCATTTATCTAAGAAACAATAAATTAATCTGCAAAAACACTTAATGAATCAATCTCTCAATGATTAATTAATCTAATGGAAAGGAACAACGATCTACTGAGTATTTAAGAAGGAACAACAAATGTGAATTTAATGAAAGGAACAACAAATGCGAATTTAACGAAAGGAACAGTAAATGTGAATTTAAATGAAAGGATTTCACAATCAATAAATTAACAACAAATGTAAATGGAACAACAATCGATAATCTTCAAATGGAACATTTATTCTTTGCAAATGGAAGAGCATAACCAATTCATAAAATAATCAACACATTAATTGGTTTATCTTAACTGTTAAAAGGAAATTCAAATCACAAAGCTATAACAGAATTGATACGACTACAAATGAGACAGTAGCTCCTTCATACTGGGCCCACAGTCTTTAGAATACACTGCTACGAAAAACTCAGTACGCAGGAATGATCAAAATGCTTGAATCTTTCATTAATTCCTTAACTGATAAATCATTTACAATGGATTGTTGTACAGAATGTCAACAATTAAGAGAACTAAATGCTTGGTTAAATTCCTGGATTTTTCTCTATCGTTCACTATCCTTTATATATTACAATGAGATGATTAAATTAAGCTATCCTGAGGATCGAGAGATCCTCAAGATTGATTTTACTATTTATGAAGATTGCAAGATAAAAAGTAAATATTCCTTTGAACTGTTTTGTGCCTGATTTCTTCGATATTCAATGGCCTTTGCATCTTCATGATCTTCTTAATTGTCTTTAGTTAATAGCAATTGTCCATTTCTACATAAAATCGAAACAATTCAATCCAAAGTTCAGAAAATATCTAATATCATTTAATATTATTTCCTAAGAGATTTTTAACCATTTTATTTCTAACTACTTCAAATTAATAGAAAAGTCAACAAATAACATATCACAAATCAAAGTAATAAGAATAATATTTATACCTTTTTCCCAACCCAACAGTTGGGTCAAGATTTTCCCAACCGACAACTTGTGATATAACAGGGACTACCCCACTTGGATTCACTAGGATTTGACCTAGACAAAGGAGTTGAGGATCATGTGACATCACCTTGACTTGAGACTTTCCCCCAAGGACAGACCAAGTGTATTGAATATTTCTTCCACATCACCTAGGTGTGTATAAAGGCAAAAACACCAATTTCTTCTCCACCTTTGGGAGATTGGTGTGGTGGTGTTGGTTGATTTATTTTTTATTTTTTATTTTTTACTTTACCACTCTCATACTATATAAATATAAAACTAAAAGGCAAATCAATCAATCTATCTTATTCACAACACATAGCTTAGTTTCCTTTGGGAAGTAACACTTAATTTTTAGATTAGTTTCATTTTGCTGCAATCTTTCAATTTCATTTTTGCATTTCGATTTTTTGGAAAATAAACTCGTCCCCTCAGCTCCTCTACAAAGAGGATAGACTGTGTGGACAGTAGTAACTAAAAAATATTTACTTATATGCATTTTCAAGTTGGAAAATAAACCCATTATCCCCATTTTGTGGATAACTAAGGAGATTATGTCTCAAGGCCCTCAGGTTCCAAATATGGAGTGCCAAGATACTACATAACTAGAAATATCCTTTTTCATAGATGGAGACCCTTCTCACCACCACAGAGGTCGTGGATTTTCATATGGCATCCACCACACCAGTTGGCTTCCAAAAAGTAGTGGGCCTTGATCCATGAGGTACACGCCAGTATTATGGTGGGCATCATTTCAATATTTAAGGCATTTAAGTATGGTGTATCTTAGATTGCTTTAGATTTCATGATATATGCTTGGACATTATGCCTTTTTCCCTGCTTCACCTTGGTGGTTGACATTGTTCCCTAGTAAGTGGTCTTCCTTGGGGATGGGTTTTCTACTAGGAACTCCCTTGAAGAGACATCGTACCATTCCCGACCATACTTACCACTTTTCATCACTATTTCCCTCCATTTCCTTATCTCTTTGGATTGTAGGGTGTATTGACTCAAAAAAGGGTTGTCCCTCATTCTATGGGAAGAAGGGGATAAAGGCCCAGAGGGATTGATGTTGGGTGAAAGATAAAATCCTACATATGAACATTTTCGATGCTTCTCCCATGGATCACCCAATAAGGCAATGAAACACTTATATTTGAGAAAAGGGAGACCCAAAAAAAATATGATTAAGAATGATTAAAAGGTTCGTTGGAGGATATGAGGTCTCTTCACGAGCTGGTATATCACGTCCATGAATATATATTGGAATGAAATTGGCATCATCTGGTCACCAAACCAAGGTAATGGCTCTCAGTTGCATGGCTAAGAGAAAGGGGCTCTCATCATGAGCCAACCTTCTCATTTCCACTAGGTATTTGTGGGTGACACTGCCATTATCTGTACACCATGCCAAGACAATGGCCTTCAACTTTTCCTTAAATATGAAATAAAGAAAGAACGGAAAAATAATGGGCTTGGAAAAAGTTCATTGCAAACAAAGGTACCACACACCCTCTACAAAGTCACCCATGAATGAGAAACTACGACCTCTTATATGTCATGAGCCTTGTTGTCGTCCTAATACACACCTACAAATGTGGAGAAGTCTCCAAACCACTTGGTGTATCCTTGGAGGCACAAACCTGAATCCAGAACCACTATCACCTCAATCTAGACTCTTTCAGTCTAGGCTCACTCCTAGGGAAGCTAAGGGGGGTAGACCCTATTAAAATATGTGAATAATTTATTAGTTCTAGGAGTTAATTGATTTGTGATTAGTATTACCCAACCCAATGACAGGCAACCAATGAAATATGCAATATTTCAATGATAAGAAAACCTTTGTTTTATCAAATAACAAATAGACCTGTTCCTAAAGATTATCAAACTCCACTTATTCCAATATACACAAAAGAAAGATAAGTTTACTAGAATGAAACAAATTAAGAACTATCTACACAATGAATAAAAAATAACTTTATACAATTACTTGAAAAGAATAAATAATGCTTATAAATGAATCAATGTAACTATATACACATGAAAAATAACTTGCACAAAATAAATAGAATGTAAATACTTGAAAATAAATTGCAAGGAAATGTAAATGTTGTGCAAGTGTTTAGGTCACTTTTTAGTTAATTTTAAGTTTCTCTTTAGCTTAGTGGTTTAGATGTGAAAGGTTGAAAACCTAAGCTATATGACTACCCCAATTCCTTATCCCTTAGCCAAGAGGAAATGTTGGGTTCTCAATAAGAAGAAAAACAAGGTTCTCCCCTAGCTCCACAAGTCAAGTCCAAAGTGCTTGGGTGCTTAACAAGGATGACACTTAGTGTCATGAAACCGCCCCTGGATTCAACCCCTTCTAGCCTCCACAAGTCACCTTATTTTAGTGGCCAAACAATAATGGAGAATGGGTGCCTAATTAGACTAACCACTCAATCATTTTCCCTTTATTATTACCCAAGATCCACAAAGTGGCAAGGGGAGAGAATACGGGGCAAAGGCGAGGTAAATTTTATTTACTTTCCAAAAAATTATTTTGTATACTCTAGACAACACGATATTGCAGGATGACATAACCGCTCACATGCAAGGTGTGGAAAAACAAAAAATAATTAAAATAAATAACTTAATCAAATTAACCACACTACTTTGGCACAAGGTGGAGGACAAAGCCTTCCGATTTTGTGGAAAAGGTGGACAAAGTTAACTAAAAAAAAAAAACTAGAAAATTATTGTTAATCCTAGCCAACACAATTTTGCAAGGATGGCAAAGCCAAGCACAATGCAAGGTGAGGAGAAACAATTTAAAATTATTTATAGATTTTAAACTTGGAAAGAAATAGAAATTGCAAGACCAAGAGACTCTCTTGGGTTGCTTACAATGACTTTAGAAAGTAAAATAAAGAAAGGGGTTTTGCACCAAAGCTTGTAGATGTTTTCTTGAGCTTTTACGGGCCAATTTTGGGCAACACCTTCCTTTTTAATGGTGAAAACCTACATAAAACAACAAACAAAGTTTGCTGGAAAATGCTAAAAATCACCACAAAATGTTAGTTGTATGTTAGCATATGTACATAAATATTTACAAAACAAAATCTGAACTTCAAAAATGATTTTTTTAGATAGATTTAAGTGATTATATATGCAGAAAATAAGTAAATAGAAGGCTGGAAATTGAACAAAAAATTATGTGAAGCAAAATGAAGCCTTTGGAATTCCTCCTCCAAGCTTTGGCAACCTGCAAATATGTAAACTCTTTCTACACAATGAGGCAATAAGGTGAGATCTTTTAAAATGCCTACAAAATACTTTTCAAACACTAATAATATCAAATCACATAAACCTATAGCAATACTACTATGGATTTATCCCTAGCAAAATACTTTGCTTAGGGTTCTTCAAGTAAAACAATGTGAAGCAAAAATAAACAAAAATTTTCAATATTACCTCACTAAGATAAAATACCATACAAGAGTAGCCAAAAGAACCAAGAATGCACCAAGAACACCAAGAGATCCTCCAAAGCTTCATTTTATTGCTCCAAGAAAGGTTACCAAATGGCACCAAAATTACAGGAGAAAAATGAGAGAGAATGAAACAGAGTGGGGAGATATTTTAGCATAATAGAGTTGTTGTGAAAAGTGATGTAATAAAATGAGAAGGGGCTTCCTTTTAAATAAGGGAAAGAGGAGAGACCCCTCTTGGATGAGTTACAAGTGTCACCCATCCAAGAGAGAGAGAACAAGTCAAGGGGGGTGAACTTTTAGGGTTTTGGAGTAAGTTAGGGTTTGAGGGGTGAGGTGTGAAAGGGGAAAACCCCTTTCCTCTTTTTCAAACATGAGTTTAGTCTATAGAAAGGTCACACTTAGGGTTTTAGGCACTTTTTCACTTTAATTTTAACTTTCCCCTAAGTTCATGAGGAAGGGGGGTGCACTTTTCACTAGGGAGACTCACTTTTGGTTGTTGACTTAGAATGGGGGGCCTGATAAGTGGATTTGAACTCTTCCATATTAGGAGATACATTAGAAATCATTTCCTCACTCTCTCTCATGAATTTATACATTTTTACAATTTTTGGCTTTTTTACCTTAGCCAATTATTTGTTGACTTTTGACTGACCTGGACTCCTCATGGACAATGACCTAGCAAAACTTATCCAATTGAGTTGAAACTTGGTACAATGGTGTAGGGGGTCATAATAAATTTTATTTGAGTACTCGCCCTCCTATAAAAAATCCACAATTACCAAAGGTTCACATTTTTCATCAAAATTAATTAAAATTTCCAATTTACGAAAAATTTTAATTATTAAAAAATCCTATCAAAACTTAGCGAAATTCTGCAGGACTCTAGGATATGTCTAGCATGGTCGTTTACAATATATGTATACCTTAGTAACCCATTTGGATTGATCATTAGAATTTCTTTCACCACTTTGGAGGATTGTTGAGTGAAAATCTCAAGAGTAATTAAAATCGTTGAAAATAAAGATTAATTACTTGAGGAGAAAAAACACTCTATGAAAGGACTTCTCTAATGATAAATTCCTAGGAAACTAAATTATTTGACCCATGCTAACATATTACAAAATTATCCCATGTAGGTAAGCGAACATTCTGTGTACACAGAAATAAGTGTCGATGGGAAAAATTGCCCTCTGAGCCATAAGTCTTCAAACTTGTCATACCACAAGGTAAATATCTTCACGATACATGACGTTGACACCTAGTTGAAATAGGTGGTAAAAAATCCCTATGCACATTGAGTCTTTACCCTAACCACTTCACCCACTTTACATGGCTTAGAGAGGAATCTCTTGGAAACTCTCCTTGACCTAGGGAAAGATCTACCCAATAGGACACATCGTCAACCCTCCCATATTCAAGCTTGACAAATCACATAATGTCTTTGAGCACTTAATTGTTTGACATAGTGATATTTGATGGACATTCTTAGGTGGCTAATTTATTGATTGGATTCACTTATAATGATCTTATGAATTGAGATCCTTGGAGGGCATGCTTATTTGTCTTTGCAGGACCTAGTTGTTGGAGAATTTTGGAAGAACAAGCCTAGCTTGGGCTTCCATGGGGTTTGAATCCCATAGGTGGATGCCAAGGGCCCACATGCTAGATGAGAAAGATAAAACTTTAAAGGCCTAGAAGATTCCTTGGAAGACATAACCTAGCCCCCACATGCCAAATGATTTTCCTAGGAGAGGAAAAACTTCACCTTTAGAGGCATGACGTCACCTAGGGGGGTTAGGGTTTGGTGGTGAAGTTGACATACATTGGATAAAGGAAATTTTGAGGGGCTTGAGGCTTTGAACATGAAGGAATCTATTTAGATGCTTGAAATGTGGCTTTGGGAAGCCTTTCTACACTCCTCCATCACCAACAACCTTCTCCTAGTGCCAAAACATCCCCTAAAGGGGTGGCATCTATATAGCTAGGGATTTTTCTTTGTGCAAAAGTGAAATTAAAGTGAATTGTTTAATATTACTTTGTAAAAGGGGAAATATTAGGGTTTTTGACCCCTAATCTTGTGGTTTACCCTTAATTATGTGGACAAACTATCTTAGTGACATTTTGTATAAATAAGAGATCATAAGATCTCATTTTAACATAACTCTCCCTCTTGTGAGAAGTACTTGGTCTGAAATTTTCGTTACACTTGGAGTATTTT
>ML844368.1:44618-65868 GCA_009831015.1 Picea engelmannii | reverse complement strand
TACTTTTGTCTCTGTGCATGGTTATTCTTCTTGTGATCTTGGTTATTATTACTGCTATTGTTCATGGTTTATGCTTTAGTTCATGTAAATTTGTAAAGAAACTAAATGTAATTGAACAACATTAAAACTTAAACAATAGTAGGTAGACTAGTAACCATATTGTGTTTCACCATCAATTTAAAGCTTTGAAAATTTAGATATTTGAGTCATTCGTGCCATAATCCTGTATGATTGTCTATGTGAGCTATCAGTGTAGCTGGTCTTTGGTATTTCTCACGAAAATCACTAAACTTATATGGTCAATCCTTCAGGTCCAAGAAACCTTTGGAAACATCAATACAATTATTGTACATGTCCTTCACAACAACTTGATCTAGCCAAAACTCTACTTTCTTGCTTGTCTTTGTTAGTTGGGTTACCGACAACAAATTTGTGCTTAGTCTAGGTACACGATACACATAAATGATCATGCCTTTCTAAAATCATTTGATCTTTCCACAACCATCAATGCTTCTTAGTTAATGAAGAAAAGAGAGAAGCATCCTTAGCAATGTAATGGGTAAAACCAAAGTCAACTATCTATTCACTTTGAGAAGTATGAGCTTGCAAGGCTCTAGAAGTGATAATATAAAACATACAATTATCTACCTTACATTTTAAAGTTCATTTTTGCAGGGTGACCAATGTTCTAGTCTACACATCTCCTTCAGTTTTCTTCACTTTCTTCTCTAGGTAATTTGTCTTCTACAAACAAGCCTTCTCCATATGTCCCAATTTTCCACAATAACCACATATCTTTTTCTTTATACCTTTCTTAGTTTAATTCTAATCATCATGCTTCTTCTTACTAGTCTAGTCGACATGGTTTCATTCTTTATCTCGATAACCTCTTTCTCTATAATTTAGTTGATCTTTTCCCTTCAGTAAATAGGCCTACTGTTTAACCTCAAGTTTCCCTTCATCAAGCAATTTTTCCCATACCTTAATTAGTAAACCATAGAAAGAGTCAATAGTATAATGATTACCATCATCTTTACTATAGGTATAATTTGTACATAATGTCAAACAAAACACATCATACATCGTCTTCAAATTCATCGAGATCAATTCTATGAATTGACTATCTTTCTTGGGAAACTATTTTCTACATTCACCTAATTTCGACTAAAATTACTTTAAACATGCCATATAATCTTCAACTCTTTCAAAATAGAGAGGATCTAGAGAGATCAACCATTTCTCAATATGCACAATCTAATTTATCAAACTATGTATTCAACTTATTCTAGACAACATTCAGGTAGTTGATTCCTCTTGTATGAAATAAAATCTCCCTAGAGGTGTAGGTCATTACGACTCCTACAACCTCATTCTTAAACTTGTCGATAACAAATTTCAGTTGGCCATCCTTTGGATCTGGAACTATAGTTTTCATAAACTACCACAACACTTTACTCTTCAACAATGTTTCCATGTCTTGTGCCAAAATTCCATAATTATGGACATTAAGTACCATAAACTCTGGATTGGAATTCATAATGTTTATCTAATGATCTAATATTAGATTTAGTTTGTAAGACAACACTGAGTCAATCTACCAAATAAATTTGACTCATTAGGATCACCATTAGCCTCTACAAGACTTGTAGTTAATGGGATAGATCTCGTACCGCTAGCTTTGATACCATGTTGGAGAATTGGAGGATTAGGTAGAATACACAGATAGTATTACAAGAGATATGTGGTGTATAAATACATTCTTACAACACTTAGCACAATCAAACACAACTCAACAAACAAAGAAGTGTAAGAAACCAAAATATTTCCATATGCAACACATTCATACATTTCTTGTTTAGATCGACCCATAGGGCCATTTTATATAGCACCAAGATATAACCAACTACCTTGAAATGGGGAATATGAGGTCTACGTATATTAATTAGGGTGCATAATGAACTCCTTAATTTCTACCTTGTTCTGCACACAATTCATTTGTTCTGTTCTAATTTCCTAACCAATCAAATGCTTAGTCGATTGTTCAATTTATTAGCACCAGATGTCACTCCTGGATTGCAACAGGAGTAAGCCTGATACCCATTAGTTTATCTATCACAATTTGTTTATAAAGGGTGATCGAAAGAGAACAGACTCAGAACAATATCGTTTGAACTCAGAATCCTCGATTGGGCTATGCATGGATAGGTGAGGTCTTAGTTTAACTTCATACAGTAAGTTGAGTAAGGGTGAGTAGGAGGAAGACTTCAGTGAGAAAATGTAAATATCTGTTGTAGGCATCAAGCTTCCAACAACCCAAAGAGGAAGAAATTAAACACAAGAACTTCTTGTGTTCAAATTACAAGAACACTAAAAGAAATCATAACAGTGTTACCATAAAACATTTATCATAACACAGTCACAATGATTCATGTGAATCAGTCAATCATGAACTCTTCTAGTATTATATGGAAATAAGATGGAGTAAGAAGATGACTGTCATTAAAAAAGAAGTTTCACATACATATACATAACCAAGGAAACCAGTGCTTTGTCAAAACTTTACAGTAGGGAGCTCAGCTCTACCATCGATACAAACAAAAAATGGCAAAAATGCCTCTAAAATACTTGGAGCTGGCTCCATCGCTGAAGAACAATCATATCATGAGTTCAATGTGTCGCATAGGTGAGTTTCCCTTCCAGAATGTGCATGCAGACATCGGTCAGAATGCCCATGCAGTCGGCTGTCAGACACAATCTTTGTCAGGTTGGACTGACAGTCGCCTTTTGCACTTTGTCTCTATCTGACCTTCTATTTATGGAAGGAGATGACGTTCAACCACCATCAACCACCTTAATAACTGCTTTCTCGGGATTAGGTAAGGCCCAGTCAAATTTTCTCTTGGACAACGTGGTGTCCTTTCCTTGGCCATTGTTTCTTCATTGGGATGCTATGAGGGGCTCAACCTGCGAACGTGGACGAGGATCTGACAGGGAGGTCGATGATGCCAACAAATGTAAAGGTGAGACGAGGGGTGTTGAGGTGGAAGCACCAGGTGACGGAGACATAGGGGCTGTGACATCAGACGAGAAGTGCCACGGGAAAATGGATAGGACACAGGTGGAAGTGGCATGGAGCATGGGGTTACAGGTGTCGGAAGATAAGAGGGACGAAAGAAAAGGGGACATGACACCTAGGAGAGTAGAGGATAGGTGTGCAGTGGTCAAAGGTAGGAGGGAAGTGGGAGATGTGACAAGGGACTAGGAGAGGCAGAGTGGGGGACATTTGTCACCAGGAGGCAAAGGCAGTAAGTGGAGGAGGAAACAGTAAGGGGATTTAAGGGGGGCCCACATGAAACTGCCCATAACGGATTCTGCCCTATTAAAGGTAGAATGACAAGGGGGTCCAAAATGAGACCTCAGCCTTCGATTTNCCCCCCCCCCCCTCCCATTAAAGGCAGAACGATGAGTGGGGGGGTCCAGAATTAGACCCTGTCCATAGATCTGGGTGTGCATATTCTAACCGCTTAGATCCACACGCCTGATAACACTTATATCAGACCCCCCACCTTGTGTTAAAGGCAAAAAGGGGGGGGGGTTCAAAATTTAATCCCGACCGCAGATCTAGGTGCACAGATTCTGGTCGCCCAGATCTGTCTGTTGCTTAGCACAATGCGTATTTTGCGCCCCAAACTTTAGGATAAGTGGGTCTTTCAACCCACCTCTTGCCATCATTTCTAGAAAGGGGGTCTCCTCTTAGGAAAACACCCCCCTTCATGATTATGTGATAAAATCAGGTTCCATGGGGGATGACACGCTCCCTACGGGCTACCAAGAACTCTTTTGTTTCTTCAGTGCCTTGTTGTTGGGCTATGGAGTCATTTATTAAGCCCAAAACAAACAGGAAGACAATATTTACACAAAAATGAAGAGCCACTTATGGCTCAAACAAAATATTTCTTCAGGAAATGCCCATTCATAGGGCCATTAAAAAATTCTTCACCCTCTAAATCCTACAGTTGTAAGTGTTGTTTAGAAATACTTTAGAGATTTTGAAGGGCCCAATCCAAAGGGCTTCAAACTTGTTGTGTTTTCCTTTATCCTGCCTGGGTGCATCCCACTTAAGCACTAGATCTCCGAGCTCAAATTTATCTTTTCTTATCTTCCTGTCAAAGGTCTGCTTGATCTTCTACTGATGATCATGAGCTCTATCTATTACCTACTCTCTGTTCTGTTGCACTTCCACCAGTTGATGAATTATTCTGCCCATATTGTCTGGCTCTCCTTCATAATATTGGAAGAATTTTGCTACACATAGATCCAGTTGAGTGGGAAATACAACTTCTGTCCCGTAAACAAGATGAAAAGGGGAGGTGCCCAGGGACCTCTTTGTTGTCACTCGATCAGCCCACAAAGAGAATTTTAGCTTTGAATCCCATGCCTTCTTATTGTCTTCCAACAATCTTTTAATGAGCTTGATAAAACTTTTATTGGAATACTCTACCAGTCCATTGCCTTGAGGATAATAGGGAGTGGAATGAATTAGTGCAATCTCAAACTTCTCACAAAACCTAACCAGAGGCTTAGACTTGAAAGAGGTAGCATTATCAGTGACAATTCTGCTGGGACAACCAAACATTGCTATGATATGCTCCAGGAAGCTGATGATAACTTTGTGTGAAGCACTCCTGGTGGTGATAACTTCGATCCACTTGGTGAAATAATTTGTTGCGGTCAAGATCCATCTATGTTGACCACTTGAAGGAGGATGAATATCTCTAATGAAGTCCAACCCCCATTTTTGAAAGGGTGTTGAAGCTACTATAGGCTTTAGTGGCAGAGATTTGAGTTGTTGCTTTCCTGAGAACTTTTGGCATTTGATGCAGTCTCTGAACTTTCTGCAGACATCAGTGAATAAGGTGGGCCAGTAATACCCAGCCCTGAGAATTTTGTAGGTTGTGGTCTTCCAGAAATGGTTCCCACCACATAGGCTGTTATGAAAATCAAACATAACCCTTTGCACCTCATGTGGGTTTAAACATCTCAGAAGCACTCCCAGAGGGTCCCTCCAAGGCAAGACCTGGTCGATAAGAAAATATCTGACTACTTTGAGATTTAAAGTTCTTGCCTTACTTTTCCCTATTCCATCAGGAGGCTTTAATTCTAGCAAAAAATATATAATGTCTCTATACCAGGTGCACTCTGCTAGTGGTAAACCATCCTGAGAGCTTTTGTTGGACAACTCAGCTTGCTGATTTTCTGAGTAAGCATTGATGAAGCTAACCCCCAAGGCCTTACAATTGGATTAATCCAGCAGCTTGGATAAACCCTTCCCTTTAACTTACTCGGTGGGATTTATGTCCAGGTCAAATTCAAGGATCTTAGCGATCCATCTGCTCCTCCTTCCGTCTATGTCTGGCTAAATGAGGATATCCTTCACTGCAGCTGAAGGGACATATGCAATGATTTTTGAATGTAAGACATAAACTATGAAAGATTTGAGAGATTTCACCAAGGCATAGGACTGCTTTTCCATAATGTCATATTTGATCTCTGCATCTCTCAATGCCCTGCTGAAAAAGGAAATAGGTTGTTCCAGCCCCTCAACATTCTTTTTCAATAAAACAACTGCTACTGTATCAAATGAAGAAAAGGAGAAAATCAGAAAGTCCTTGGAATAATCAGGAATGATCAACACTGGTGTCTCAGTCAATGCTTATTTGATTTGGTTTAAAAATTCATTAGGCTCAGAGGTCCATTTTACTTCATTTCCCTTTCTGAGCATGGCTGTGATATGCTTTACTAGCTCAACAAAATTTGAGACAAACCTTCTCATAAAGTTGATCTTTCCCAGGAAAACATGGACTTATTTTCTAGACCTGGGAAGTGACAAGGTCCGAATCACTTCGACTTTGCTGGGATCAATTCTCACTCCCCTTGTTGATACTATATGCCCTAACAAATTTCCCTCCTTCATGGAAAATAGAGATTTTTTGGGATTTAGGGAAAGGACAAACTTCCTGCATTTCAAGAAAACCCTTTTTAAATGTTCACAGTGCTCTCTGTCAGACTTGGAGAAGACTGTGATGTCATCCAGGTAGATGACCATGAACTTGTCCCTTTCTCCAATGAAAGTGATATCCATGGCTCACTGAAAGGTTTCCCCTGCATTCATCAAACCAAAGGGCATTTTGGCATACATGAATGTACCCCAAGGAGTGGTGAAGGTTGTTTTTTCTCTATCCTCGAGCAGAACAGAGATCTGATTGTAGCCAGAAAAGTCATCAATCATTGATATCCTGGCTGCACCAGTTACCCTCTACAATATGTGTTCCATCTTTGGTAGAGGGTAAATTACCTTCTTTGAGCTTCTATTCAGATTTATGAAATCAACACGGAGTCTAATTTCCCCACTCTTCTTCCTCACTGGAACCAAGTTGGTCACCCATTTTGAATACCTCAAAGGAACAATGATCTGGGCATCCAACAACTTCTTTACCTCTTACTCCATGATAGGCAACAACATAGGATTAATTTGTCTTAGCTTCTGCCTAAATGGTTTGGCCTCTTCCTTCAGTGGGATATTATGCTCGATGATAACTGTGTCATATGTTCTAAGATCTTCGTATGTCCAGGCAAACACATCAACAAACTACTTTAAAATCTCAACATACTCTGTCCTCTGCTCCTTTGTCAGGCTACCTGAAAATTTGATAAAATTTGGCTCCTCCTCTGTGCCAATGTTGCACTCAGTTACATCAACATCCCCATTTGAAACCTTACCCTTTACTACTGCATCATTCCCATTGAACAATATTTCTAAAGGAACTAGTCCCTTTGGAATGTGATTGCTAGGAAACTACACAATATGATGATTAGCAATTTTATTTAAAAATACCTCATGGTGAGAGTCACGTTTGGGGTCATGATCTTGATCAACATGTAATGCAGAGAAATCATCGACAGACTCAAGAAATTTTCTGATTTCATGATCATCCTCGAATACCTTCCAATGCTTGATATTGTCTGGTACATAGGGCCTATATCTTATCTCAACATCATATTTGAACTTGGGTGGCAGAGGGATCCTAAACTGGATAGCTGAGACAGCAAGGGAAATGACCAAAGTATTTTCCTCTCTTGGAATGAATGAAATGTTGAAGGATGAGAAGAAATTGCCAATTAAGTCCCAGACCTCATTTTTGTAACTTATGAGCCGAGGATGCTTAACCGGACAAGCATTTATGACCTGCTGGACTATCAACTCAGCATCTTCGAACACTGCTACCTCTTCAATTCCCATTTCCTTTGCAGCCCTTAAACCTAAAACAAAAGCTTCATATTCTACCACATTATTGGTAGTTTCAAACTCTAGCTTGTATGACAGGGATATGGTTTCTTGACAAGGTAACACAAAAACTACTCTGGCATCGACACCTTCACTAGAAGAGGCCCCATCGAAGAACATCTTCCATACAAAAGTAGTTGGAGGAGGTATTTCATGATAAGAAATGGGCCTTTTTCTGATTTCAGGAGGGGCTCCAGGAGTATCAATGAGATGCAACAAACTAGACCCCAGATCAGTGTCAAGTGCAAAGATAGGATGGTTGGTGGGGTTTTTTTCATCAGTAATAATATATGCCAGTTGGGCTTCCCTGCAAAGTCTTCTATGAACCCCCCCAAAATAGGAATAGTGGCATGTATGACGTCCATTTGCAAGGTTCCTCCAAGTCTTTTTATCCAAGATCTTGACAAAAGCATGCCAAAATTTGGGGGAACATCAGCCACTACAATGTCCATAACCACACTTTTCATGGGCAGCTGAAACAGGGTTACCACCAGATCTTTGATGACCCCAAGACATGGAACCCTCCTAGAGTCAAAGGAGTAAAAATCATGATAGGCTCTTGTGACTTCCAGTCCGAGTTCTTCCATGATAGTTTTAGGCATGATATTATTGGAGGCCCTCGAATCCATCAGACAATTGTGCAACAACTTGTCATGTATGTTCAGGGATGTGTAGAAGGGAGGGGATGAATCATCTCTCTCTTCCACCATAGGGCCTAGGATGACTGCAAAATTTTCATATTGCAATTTAATTGAGTTAGAGGGATGGTATGAGGGTTCAGACTGCAGTATCTTAGAGAGGATCCTTTTGAAATCTTCATGTTTGACCAGTTCGGAAAGGGGGACAAGGATTTTGTTTTTCTGAATTTCATGGTCAAAATCAAAAGAGGAAGTGGGATTTGAGATTTCCTTTACTTTAGGAAAAGGATCTTGGACTACTGGAGAGGGGGCTTGAATTTTCTTACCCTTGTTGTTGTCTGCCATATTTTTAGCCAAATTCTCCACTCTAGTTGGATTCTCAAGGACATCAGGCGCCCCATCTTTCTTCTTGGACCGAAGGTTATATCTATTTTGGCTGTTTCTAGCCTTGTCTCAGTTTCTCAACTCATTGAGCTGACTGTTCATGAGAGACTCCTCATATGTTGATTGAGTTAAATAAGGAAAAGGGGGGGTGTCTCCAAAACAATGAATTTCGGGGTCAAGCTCTTCTTCTTCCCTATCCTCGTCATCAACTAGGTTATTTTGGAGAGGGATTTGAACCCTCTGATCATATCTATCTCTGTTCTTTTGTTCCCTTGGCATAATTTGAGGAACGTTGTTGTTAGGCCTCCTGAAGTTTCCTCTATTGTCCATCGTTTGAGGATTTCTGAATGTCTGCTTCCCTTCAAATTCCATCTACTCCATCTCTGCAGAAAGATATTTCACCATCTTGGTCAATTCATCCACTTGAGGGTGAGGCACAGAGGGGTCAGAGGTTGAGGATTTTGATATTCCCTTTATTCCATCTGTAACAGCCTTATTTCTGAGCATGTCTACTTCCAACACATTAGATTCTACTTCTACGACCGCATCTTGCATCTGAGCTAGGGAAATAGCTCTTCTGTCTCTAAACAAGAAGCAAAAGTCAAGGTCAAATGCATTAGCATAAGAGATTTTGGCAGAGGATTTTGTGGGCTTGATCTCAACAGGGATCTTATTGTACATTTTATTGAATCTTTTGGAGAAGTCATAGATAGACTCTCCATTCTTTTTCTTCAAGGACCTAAACTCTGTCATATAATACATGAAGTCTTTTTTATCTCCCCACTGTCTCAGGAAGGCGTTATCGAGGGATTCAATCCCAGCAATGGAACCAGGGATAAATCCTCTAAACCACTTCCTAACTTCACCATCAAGGCTTTGGAAAAAGACTCTCATACATACATCTTCATATTCAATATTCAGGTTGTCTGCATAATTGTAGAAGGAAACAAGATGCTCTTCAATAGTTATGTCCTCCTCTCCAGTTAATTTAGGCATATACTTCAAGTAATCTCCACTAGGGAGAGGATTCATGGGCTGAGGTAGGATTAAGGGGGCATACCTGGCAACCACTATGGAATCCATTCTGTTTACAGGGAGATTATCACCTACCATAGGGATAAGAGGTGGAGGAGAATGGGTTTGACTAGGAGAAACTGAAACTGAGCTTACATGAGGAAAGGGAAACCGCAGGGAATTTGGAGAATGGGCTTCAGGGATTAAAGGGACAAAAGTTTCCCTTCCTTCAATAACAGTAGTAATAAGAGGAGGGGTGGTAAAACCCAGGGTAGGAAAATCTTCTGAGGTGTTGGGTCTGAACCAGTGTACAACCTCAGGAGAAAGGGGAGTGACAAGGCTTTCTCCCTCCAATCCAAGACTAGGAGGAGAAAACTTAGCAGGAACACTCCCAAACTTCAGACTTCGGGAAACTCCATCAGAAGGAAATAAAACATAATGAGATGCAGGGGTTGGAGTTCCTATAGGATATTGAAAATCATTAGAAATACTTGGTTTAGCAGTAGAAGAACCTCCTCCAAAGGCCTTTCTATTTCTGATAATCTTCTCTAGGTCGGATTTAGGTATCGCTAAAGGTAGTTGTGGAGAAGACCTTGTATGTCTGCCTCTAGAAGCCACAGTTGAAACAATGGAGTCGCCTGTGGGTTCGCATCAATGAAGTTGCCACAGTGGAGTCGCCAGGTGCACATTATCAATCTTGGAGGGCTCTGATGCCTGATGCACTTTTAGAATCAGAGGCTCAATGTCATTTAATCCCGGGAAAAATCTTCAACTTCGTCCCCGACAATGATGCCAGAAATGTTAGCACTAGATGTCACTCCTAGATTGCAGTCGGAGTATGTTGGAAATGTTTAACAGGTAGCATATGCTTCTCATTGATGGAAATTACATCAATAAATATGGAAAGTACAGCAGTAATGATGGCTTGAGTACAACAACGATGATCAATATTCAAAGAGAAGATAAGTCCAGGAGGATCGAATGATTGAAGGCAACGCAACATTGACAAAATGATCGAAGGCCCGAGAAGCATTTCTGATCGTTGGATCCCATCCAAAATTCCCGACAGCATGAGGGTCGTCGGATCTGAATAAAGACAAGAAGAGTGCACTGAAGAGGAGGATAGATCTCAGGCGTCAGATCTGAGCGCAGGATCTGACCACCGTTGGATCGAGGAAAACCTGCACGATCTTTAAAAGTGCAAGGAGTAGAGGGCTCACAAATCCCGAAAGAAGGAGGACCATCCATCTCAGGGGGTTATGTGGACCGTTGATCCGACTCCTTGTCGGAGTTTCGGGGATCAAGAGTTGCAGATGTCAAAGAATATTGACATCAAGAATCCCGAAATCGCGATGTGTGAAATCCCGACTGAATCTGAACCGTCAGATCAAGATGTGATCTAGACCGTCGACCCGACTCATGTCAGCAGACCACGACAACTAGGAACACGTGGCACAACCAGGTAATGACAAGTGTCAGACCGATTCAACATGCCAAGCACATGTAAGTCACGAATCAGAGTGACACATGGTAGTTATTTGACACATGTGACGTCATCAGACTTACACCATGTCAGAGTTTCGAGGATCGCGTGTTGGAGATGTCAAAGAAACAATGCAACAGGAATCTCGATTTCACGATATGAAAAATCGCGACTTCAATCGCAGTCGTTGAGTCAAGATCAAATCTGGACCGTTGATTCCAGTCCATGTCGGAGTTTCGAGGATCGAGTGTTGAATTTGTCAAAGAACATTCACCACAGGAATCCCGATTTTGCGATATGTGAAATTGCGATGCAATCGCAACCGTAGAATCAAGCTCAGATCTGGATCGTTGATCTAACTCCATATCGGAGTTTCGGGGATCGCAACATGGAGATCTCAAAGAAACAATACAACAAGAATATCGATTTCACGATATGAGAAATTGCGATGCAATCGCAGCCGTAGAATCAAGCTTAGATCTGGACCATTGATCTAACTCCATATCAGAGTTTCGGGGATCGCAACATGGAGAGGCAAGTAAACAATGTGTTAGCAATCAAAAACGCACTGGCATTTTTGAAAGAATGATGCCTAATCTTGTAAGGAAAATTTGACTAATTTCTCTAGCTCCAAATCCAAATGTTATTGTACCATTGGAAATCTTATGATCTTCAGATGTCGATCGACTATTTGAACGTTCAAAACGGACATTCCACGGTTGAGAAAATTGATTTTTCCCAAAGGCATTTTTTTCTGGAAATTTTGACTTTCGGTGGTTAATTCACCCAAAAGTCTTCTATGTTAACCACTGAAAGCCTGTTATAACCAGAATACTTGAAATTTCGCCCAGATCAGGAATTTTTGAATCATAATGAGTTGAAACCTCTTGGAATAGACAGGTGGTGAATTATCAAGTCAGATCCAATGGTTACTTTGATGGATAAAGGCAAAGAAGAGGTGTTTTAATCAAGTTTGGTACATTTTTCAAAGGAAAAAATATAGTGATTTTGGCACACCTCAGCAAATTTGAATTTTACCGCTTGGAAGAGTCATTAGTTAGCCTTGGGAGGCTGTTCTTCACTACACCAATAATCAACAGAGAGAAATTTGGGATTTGCCTCATTTTGGGGAAGCATCCCACTTCTTTTGCAACTGAATTTTGACTTACTATTTTTAGTATATTTGATCCTTATTTTCAGGATCTTAGAACTACTTTGTAATGCTATAAATCTTAGGATAGAGGATGAACCAAGGGTTCGATTTTGGGTTCTACATGCTGCTACTGTAAGAAAGACCTATTCTTATTATATGGAAAATTGCAAGCTTCCTTCAGTTGTGTTGTCAGATTCTTCTTTCTTGTTCTCTGATATCTTATGAGTGAAGGTTCTTTATTGATGCTCATTCAATCTACATGTGACTGTCATCTCACTAGTTGATTGTTTAAGTTGATAATCATAAGTTATTTCCTTAGTTATTAAACCCATTGTGCTTGTTTTATATGAGTATAGTCTGGTTCAATAGCTATCTTCTCTATCTTTTAATCAAACCTTGTCTGATTGCATTACTAGAAGTCCTTGTGAGATTTTATATTTCTAGACAGTCTTGAAAACACAGTCCAGTCCCTAGATATTCATCTTGATCCAAAAACCACATCCATTATTAAGAAAATATTTCCCAAAAAGAGTTAGTTACCAAGCATCTCCGACTTACAGCCTAGGAGAGTTTCCTGGAGTGATAACAAATTGGCGCCATTGCCGGGGAGAGGAGATCGAAGCTCAGCTTCTCTGGGAGACAACATAGATCCAACTTTGATGATAGACAAAGCCTGGACATCATTTGGTTGTAATCATCTATCTGGCGACTCCATGAAGGACGAATTCAATGGCGACTCCATTGTTCATAAAATTGTTGGTGACTCCACTGGTATGATATGAACAGGATCTTAGCCAAGAGGTATGCGTTCTGTGATTTTTCAAGAATTGCTGGTTTTCCTAATCAAATACCTACTAGAGATGAATGGGAGAACAATCTTCCTAAATTTCATGGTGATGAGTGGGAAGTGCCAGCTGAACATCTGTTGGATTTCCATGAATTCATTAATCGGCTTGAAATTGTACATAATGATGTGCAAATTAAGCTTTTCAAGTTTTCTCTAGAGGGAATTGCTCTTGATTGGTGCCGGTCTCTTCCCGATGCAAGTGTCAGCTCTTTAGCAGATTTTCATGCTGCTTTTCATGTGTTCTTTAAAGATCATTTTCCAGCTGATCTTCTTTACCCTCAATGTTGTCATGAATTTCATTTGTTGACTAAGGATTCATATGTTCATGAAAAGTATGTTGTTGAAGAAAATGTTCTTCATCATGATCAGGAAGATCCGATTAGCCCTTTTGAAAACTTGAAAAATGATGATCAGATTGACAAACTAGAAAGTGAAACTGTTGAAACTGAAGAGGATCATGAGGGCAGCCTACAGTTTCAAGATTTGCAGAGACTGGAAATTTGCAGCAGACGTGAAGGAGAGCAGAAAGAATTAGATCAATAGGTTATGATGCATGTTTTTCTGTCAGATATTGAGCAACCAACCTTGTATGAGTTTCAAGATCCAATTGCTATATGGATGGACTCACGGTCTTCACTAATGTCATATATTACAGAGTTTGGCATCATGGTTTGCAGCAGCAAACATGAGCCGGTTGCAGTCCTCTTATGGTATTTTTTGTTCTTCTTCCCTGTTCTTTGTTGTATACATAAAGATCGGTCAGGTAATTTGTTTCTTGAACTATTTTTCTGGAAATTTGTATATACCTGAAACATGTATTTGCAGCAGTTAGATGTAGGATTAGATAGAAAAATAAGCTTGTCCTAAAAGCATGTAGATTGTTTTCAGTTATTGTTGAATAAGCTGCAGATGCACCATCAATATCTGCACGCAGTGCCCTTCCCCTGCCTGCTTGGCTTCCTGCGCATGGAGAATCCATAGTTTTTTTATTTACATCAGAAAAGACAGTTCAGAGTTCCCCCAGCTCTACAGAAAGTTTTGGTGTCAAATGGGGCAGGTGTTGTTTTAGGTCCCGATGGAGTAGAAACAAATTTTTTTTAAAGTAAATATTCTAAAGCACTATTTCCTTTTCAAAATTTCCATCTTCATGCTTGTTGTTGACAGTTCGGAGTTATTCCTTCTATAGCTAAATTCACACCTGGTCAAACTGCCTATCACTTTTTAGCTGGCTACCAAAATGGAAACTTTGTGCCTGCATATGAGTCAGATCCAATACCTCTTGATCCTGTCGTAGTTGCCAAGGAGCTTTCCTCTCAGTTAACAAAAATTAATATTTCTTCCTTTCTAGCCAATGTTAATGTGGGGGAGAAGCATCTTACAGGTGAGGAGATCTTGAAATCCCTTTTTCTGGGTTTGAAGGAGACAACATGATTGAGCGATCCACCAACCTAGATTTGTACAAGGGCCCAACTCTATTGGAAGCCCTTGACCAGGTGTTTGAGCCCAAGAAACCATCTAACAAGCCCCTTCAATTGTCACTACAGGATGCGTACAAGATTGGTGGTATTGGAACTGTGCCTGTGGGGCGTGTTGAAACTGGTGTTATTAAGCCTGGTATGGTTGTAACCTTCGGTCCCATTGGGTTGACAACTGAAGTTGAGTCTGTAGAGATGTATCATGAAGCTCCGCTAGAAGCATAACCCAGTGACAATGTTGGCTTCAACGTGAAGAATGGAGATGCTAGGTTTATTAAGATGATTCCTTCCAAGCCAATGGTCGTGGAGACATTCTCTGAGTATCCTCCATTAGGTCGTTTTGCTGTAAGAGATATGCGTCAAACTGTTGTTGTTGGAGTCATCAAGGCTATTGTGAAAAAAGATCCCACTGGTGCCAAGATCACCAAGGCTGCGGCCAATAAAGGTAAATGATATTTGCTGCTGCCAAATACTTCTTGTGTTCAGAGGAAGGTGGCGGGACTTGAAATCCATTTCACTACATGGTGTAGAGGCTATTCTCATTCTGTTGCACGAGATTTGGTAGTTAATGGGTTGGTATCTCGGCGCATGCAAAGATGGATTCTATGGAGGCACGAGTTCTGAGATGACTGTATGAGACTGTGTATATGTTTAAATTCATCAAACACGCAGGCAACAAGCCATCTTCCAGATCAAGCCAGAAGTCGACACATAGCCCAAGCCATATGTCAATTTCATAAGCTGCCAAGATTCAGATTCCAAAAATCGCGCAGGTGAAATCTCTGTGTTTGTTTGAAACATTTGACAGATTGAAGGCATTGGGCCACGTGGAATATAAAGGAGGCTTTCAGGAGAATAAAGAATGGTAGAATTGTTGGTAAATGGCTGAAAATCCCTCATACAGGCGCACGATTTCATCTCCAGATCCATTCAGAGTGGCTGAAGAATGGTCGATAGTTTGGCAAATTCATCATCCAGCTTTAAATTGCACTCATATCTCCTGGATTTGAGGGACATATCACCATTTACTATCATGTCAAATCCATATGCGTCGAGCAGGTGGAGTAAGTATTCAGTTGCTTGCAGATATCAAAAGGTAATGAAATTTCATAACACCGGGTGCTAAGAGCTCAGACGAAGATCGAAACAAAATGTTCTGGACTCCACCCATTTGAGCAAGATGTTATATAAGGTTATCACAGTAAAAATGCTCAACACGAGGTATGGTCTCATCAAGCTCCAGCTCCACGTGCACTTGCAACCTGCACACAACACAACAAAAGCTTGAATCATAGGATTCCATTCATTGTGAGTTTTCTTGGACCTTTCTGGGACAAATCTGTGCAAGAGTTTCGTCATATTGGGTCACTAAAGTGAGAAGGCCATGGAAAGATTCATGGGTGCCCATTTGAAGCAAGCGTTTGCATATCTAAACAAGGATCCTGACAACAGAAGAAGATCTATGAATTCTCTGAGAAACTATGCCCAGCAGTTAGACAATAAGGTGATCCCACAGTTTATAGCCCAGCTATTAGAGCTTCAAGATGAACAACTTCCTAGACATTATTTGATCTCTTTGTATGAAGTGATAGTGCGAGAACATGGTAAAAGAATTATTCCCCAGATAACTAAGATGATGGGTGACATGTTGAAGGCTTTGTCCTCAAATGCACCCTCACTGGCCCTGCAACAGGCCTGTGCCAAGGCGGTTTCAACAATAGCAAGATATACAATAGATCCTATATCCTTTCAAGGGCAAAGAGAGGGGGTCATCCGAGATTTATCCAATCCCCTACTTGATGTCCTGTTAGGAACTGTGCAGTCACTGGCAGAAGGAGCAGCATTGTGTTTGCAAGTTTTAGTGGAAACAAAGGCATGGAAATATGCACTGGATGATATTGTTAATGAGATTTGCTTGAGATTTACAGGGGCTTTAGAAGAGAAAGGGACCCAAAAAAATAGCCATATGAAGCTGGTTTGTTCTCTAGCTAAGTCCAACAGCCCCATTCTTGAATCTTATGGGAGGTCTCTGCTTAAGGCAGCAACCAAAATTCTTGAGACCGGAGTAGTCACTGGGAACTCTCAACAACGTTTGCATGTTGTACTGATGATCAATGGTTTGTTGAAATTTGTGGACATGGACATTTTAGAGTCAGAAATTCTGAATACTGTTGTGTATCTAGAGAGATGTAGGTCTGATAGAACACCTTTTGTAAGAAATGTAGTTTCTGAAACTATTCAACTTGGCAAGGCTTTAGCTTCTGAGATGGGTCTAGACCTAAATAACGATGGCTCTTGTAGTGATGAAGAAATTTCTGTGAAGACAACATCTAGTAGGGGAATCTTTTGTGGCTTCAACGACATTTCCCCAGACATGAAAATTGGTCCCTACACACATTCCTCTATTTCTTCCATGCAATCTTTGAATACCAAATACCAAATTCCTTCTATAACAGGTTCTGGTACAAGGGCTAGAAAGTCCTCTAATTTTGATTTGAGCCGAGGTTATTATTCTGATTCTATAGATAAGAATGCCTTCTTAGGGAAAATGAGGAATTCATCCTTCTCACCATTGTCTGATAGATCACAGTCAACCAGATCTAATGCTGGAAAAAACATGGTAACTGAACAGATTCCTCATTGTTTTTTCACTCACACTGGAAAAGATGGTGATTGCAAGACATATTTCGTGCCAGAATCACATTTATTTGACAAGGGAGGGAATAGAAGCATGTCATTGGAAAATGACATCATGTCTGGGAGAAATACAAGCTGAAACCCATCAGGAGGAGATTACAAGTTTAGTCAGAAAGAAAGGAGCTTCATCTAAGAAGCCCTGAAGTCATTTACAAACATGCAAGTAATCATAATTTTTATATTTTTATTTTTGAAATAATTCTATTTTTCGGTGGTTTAGGCGAGCCCTCCAGTGCTCATTAACCACCGAAAAGAAGTTATTTTGGTGGATAAGGTGCTTAAATCCAAATACTGTTAACCATAGAAAGTTGTTTTAACTAGAATATTCAAAATTTTGCCCAGATTTGAGATATTCAAGTTGGAATGATGTGAAATCTTCTGGAATAGGATGATTATGAATTATCAAATCAAGTCTAAACACTATTCTTGAAGAAGAAAGTCAAAAAGAATTTTTTTGACTATATTTGGTCATTTTTTAAAAGGGCAAAATATTAGAGGATCTAAAGATGCTTTGTACCTGAAGTTGTTGTTGTTTTGATACACGATCCAGAAAAGGTTTACAGAGACATGGTTGCAACCGGCAACACCCTTTGTTGGTGGCTTCACAACCTGAGTTTTTATTATTACTGCAAACTTATTGGTGGCTTCTTTATGATCGTCCACACAATCCAGTGGATTTTTGGGTTTACTGTAGTCCTTGATCCTGCTTCTATACCTTATGTAAATGCTAGTGGTGGTGCAACCTGTTTTCCTCATTGTGTTTCTGGAAGGCTGAAATATGCAAACAGTGAAAAGCTTCATGATGGAAGATAGTTATGGTGGATGTGCCTGTTGACCTCATACTGAAAATTGGAAGCGTTGTAAACAGAGAGAGGAGCTTCGTCTAGCAAACCTTGCGGTCTTTGTACTTTGGCAGGTAATTGAGATTCATCAAGTTTTGATTTTTGGGTAAGTTTATGTTTTCGGTGGTTTAGGCAAGCCGGGTGTGCTCATTAACCACCTAAAAGACTAAATGACTCCATGGCCCAATACTAAAGGCACAAGGTCTTCCAGGTTCTTGGAGACCTCACAGGGAGGTATCCATCCCAGTTGGAGCTAGATGTTAGCAATCAAACACACACTGGCATTTTTGAAAGAAAGATGCCTAATCTTGTAAGGAAAATTTGACTAGCTTCCCTAGCTCCAAATCCAAATCTGATTGCACCATTGGAAAGATTATGACTTGTATATGTCGATCGACTATTTGAACGTGCGAAACAAACATTCCACGGTTGAGAAAATTGATTTTTCCCAAAGGCATTTTTTTCTGGAAATTCTGACTTTCGGTGGTTAATTCACCCAAAAGTCTTCTATGTTAACCACCGAAAGCCTGTTATAACCAGAATACTTGAAATTTCACCCAGATCAGGAATTTTTGAATCATAATGAGATGAAACCTCTTGGAATAGACATGTGGTGAATTATCAAGTCAAATCCAATGGTTACTTTGATGGATAAAGGCAAAGAAGAGGTGTTTTAATCAAGTTTGATACATTTTTCAAAGGCAAAAATATAGGGATTTTGGCACACCTTAGAAAATTCAAATTTTACCTCTTGGAAGAGTCATCAATTAGCCTTGGGAGGCTGTTCTGCACTACACCAACAATCAACAGAGAGAAATCTGGGATTTGCCTCATTTTCGGGAAGCATCCCACTTCTTTTGCAACTGAATTTTGACTTACTATTTTTAGTATATTTGATCCTTATTTTCAGGATCTTAGAACTACTTTGTAATGCTATAAAGCTTAGGATAGAGGATGAACCAAGGGTTCGATTTTGGGTTCTACATGCTGCTACTGTAAGAAAGACCTATTCTTATTATATGGAAAATTGCAAGCTTCCTTCAGTTGTGTTGTCAGATTCTTCTTTCTTGTTCTCTGATATCTTATGAGTGAAGGTTCTTTATTGATGCTCATTCAATCTGCATGTGACTGTCATCTCACTAGTTGATTGTTTAAGTTGATAATCATAAGTTATTTCCTTAGTTATTAAACCCATTGTGCTTGTTTTATATGAGTATAGTTTGGTTCAATAGCTATCTTCTCTATCTTTTAATCAAACCTTGTCTGACTGCATTACTAGAAGGCCTTGTGAGATTTTATATTTCTAGACAGTCTTGAAAACACAGTCCAGTCCCTAGATATTCATCTTGATCCAAAAACCACATCCATTATTAAGAAAATATTTCCCAAAAAGAGTTAGTTACTAGGCATCTCCGACTTACAGCCTAGGAGAGTTTCCTGGAGTGATAACACAATGTAACAAGAATGCCGATTTCATGATATGCAAAATTGCGATTCAATCAAAACCGTTGAATCAAGCTCTGATCAGGACCGTTGATCCCATGCCATTGCGGGGTATCGAGGATCGCGACTTGGAAAGTCGAGATGCCACATCTCCAGATCCACAAAACGCGAATTCGCGAAAAGCGCTTTTTGCATAGGCGCTTGGTTATGACCATAGTCACATTGGAGAAGGAGCTAGTGTAGAAAATATCTGTATCAAGGTTTCAGAGATCGCGACTTGAAGTGTCAAAAACACTTGGGCATAGGACCACCAAAATGCCGAAACCCGATTTAAAGGCAAGATTAATAAAGTTCATCCAACGACGCAAATAAACCTGAAGGAGATCGGAGGGCTACTGTAGCACGACATAGTATAACTGCCAGAAACCACTGATGGTTCCAGCCAGAGGACTCGAAGACACATGGGATGATTAACAAAGAAGGTGAGCTCGACTTTCACAAAGAAGAAGAAGAGTCTCAACTGCCAGAGAGGCTGAGGAATCTTAGCATAACACCTAGTGATGTTGAACGCGTGGGAAAATAGCCAAAGAAGCTGAAGAGTCACGATGATGATCACACAGAGCACTTGAGATGTGGAGGAGATGGGCGTGGTATGAGCATGCAGAGGAATGGCGAATATTGCATCCACAAGATGAACAGAAGCTATATATACACGGTACAGAGAAGAGAATTTGTTGCTGTTACTGTTGGAGTTTGCTGTGGTTGTTGTTGGTGAAGGTGATTCATGTGTGAAGAAGGATCAGAGTGTAGCAGCTGAATTGCATAGAAGAGGAACTGTGGAGTGAATGGACATGGCGCACAAAGCATAAAAAGCAAAAGAACATACAGCGCAAGTCAAGTGTGCATAAAGGCAATGAGGCAGACAGAGCAACGAAATGCAGCAGAACAATGATGAGTCTAGTAAGCCATTGTTGAACATCATATCACTGTAATAAGTTTCAGTAGCAAAGATTTATATTTCAGGGAGTTTGGGAGGTGCTAGGGAGGACTGTTGTCCTCATAGGTTCAAGTGGGTGCTTGAACACAGGGAGTTGTAGCTTCCATCTGGTTGCAACCAGAGAAACCAGGTTGGCATGGTGGTGCAAGGGAGAACTCTTGTTCTCTATTATACAAGTTGGTGCCTGTATGATTGGAAGTTGGTGCTTCCATCCAGTTGGTGCTGGAAACACTCAGGGAGTTGGTGCTTCCTTCTATTTGGTGCTAGAGAAACCAGGGAGTTGGTGCTTCCTTCTAGTTGGTGCTAGAGAAACCAAGGAGTTGGTGCTTCCTTCTAGTGGGTGCTAGAGAAAACAGAGAGTTGGTGCTCTCAGCAAGTTGCAGCTTGCAAAACTGAGGTTGTAGCCTCATTATGAGTTGGTGCTCATATGTATGATACTCTAAATAATGTAACTATTACTTATCATATAAAGAAAAAGAGGTTTTTACCCTGTATGGGTTTCCTCGGGAAATATCTGTCTCTATGTTTCTCATATATGTGTGACTGATGCTGAATGTGCCATTGTTTATTTCCCTGCATTAATGTGATCATCATTCAATGTTTCTGCAAAGAGTTTAAAAGAAGAATAAGTTTTTAAGCACGGTAACAACTGAGTCACCCCCCCCCCCCTCAGTTGTCCAACAATTGGTATCAGAGCTAGCCCCATTTTATCTAAGGGTAGATCCTAGTGCTTAAACATGACAAGCCATGAAGGGACTTTAGTCACTAGGCCTCCTCTATTTTATGGAACGAATTTTTCCTTCTGGAAGGTTAGGATGAGAACATACCTAATGGCCTTAGGAGCTGATGTTTGGGATGTAGTAGAGACTGGATACATAAAGCCTGTTGTGCTAGCTTCCAAGGATGATAAGTTAGAATTTATCTTTAATGCT
>ML844368.1:7957-23812 GCA_009831015.1 Picea engelmannii | reverse complement strand
ATAATGATGATGTCATGATTAATTGTCATCGACATTTGATGATGATTTGTTGATGTAAACAATATTAATGACCTCGACGACATTGGTAGTTTGATGGTGTTGATGGTAGTGATTGTTGGTTGCTAATATCAATGATGTGTGATCGATTCGATGCTTGAAGATGATGCAGTAGATTCATTATGATACGATGGAATTAAATTCATTGATTTGTTGATGATGGTAATAATATAAATGATGTTGACTTGATGTTCTTTATAATGTTATTTCAATGGTATTAATGTGGTTAATTTGGCATTGATTTATATGTTCTTTATAATGTTATTTCAATGGTATTAATGTGGTTAATTTGGCATTGATTTATATTGAGGACGATTTGGTAATCATTCTATTGATATCAATGACCTTGATGATATTGACGACTCAATGATGAAGTGATGTAATAATGTTTACCTACTGATGATATGAATGATGTTGATTTGATATTGCTTAATAACGTTAAGAACATCAATAATGTTGATGTTTGAATAATGAAGTATAATTTGATGAGGACATTGATTTTGTGACAACGAAAAATCTCTAATGATTTAATGACATTTGATTCAATGATGATCTTATAATTAATAACAGTGAGACTCTTTGAATTGATGATATCCACAATGTCAAGAGGATCAATAATGACTAGGTGATGAGGACAATGATCAGTTTGATAATGTGTTGTTTTGAGGAATTGAGAACGATTTGTTAAAATTTAAAAATGTTGAATTGCTGACAACCTCGAAAATTTGATGATGATGTTAATGACGTTAGTTGTTGAATTCCATGACATTGGTGGTACACTGATATTTCTAAGGTGGCTTAAGTATATTTAACTAATAATACATTATAATGGATGATGAGGCTATAATTGATGACATTGGTTAACGTCCATGCTAGATGAAAGTGGATTGATCTTGATGATTTAGTGGAAAGTTCAAATGTATAACAACATCAATCAATACCTTGTCTTGCATTTTTGTGATTATGGTGATCAATGTTGCATTGGAAATGGTTGCACCATTACCTAATTGACTCTTGATGTTTGGAGCCAGTATACAAGGTATTTCATTTGATTCTATTGGCTTTGAGGAAGATGACATGTGAGTAATAATTTGCAATAAATACGTTTTATCCTTGTTCACTTAATAATGATCTAGCTTCGGCGTTGAATCCCTGTTGTGAGAAGGAGAATTGTAACATTGCCTAGTGTATGGAAGTTATTGTGTGAGTTCTAGTTCTAATTATATATTAGCTATTTGTCATGTGATGGACTTGTTATCCTTTTGTGATGTTGACTAACATTTAGAAATGATGTATGTGTGTTAATTAAGACGGCTTGGAGTGAGAAGACCCCTTGACATATAGGTATTACCAAGATTATATTATTTCTTATGCCTTAATATTCATTGTTGGTTATGAATGGTTACCGTATTACTAATTGTTAATAATGACCAGTTAAGACTTGACAAATGCCTATGAGTATCACCCCTTAGTGGATAATGGCTAGGTATTCCTTAATGATCAAATTTCATTGGTGAATTGTTGTTGATGAATTGCATGTACTTACTTAACGACATCATGAATCAACTTTGATGGCATGTCATGATTTTACCCTCATTAATTATTGCCAAGCACTTACATGGTATGAATCCCCTAGTGTAGGATTGATTCTCTTTGTCTCGGTTACCTTATGGATAGAAATTGTGTGCCTTATGATGATAGATATGATATGGGATTTTGGACTTGCTATCACCATATAATTTCCAGATGGTGTCCGAGTTTCAACATTTTAATGAAGGATTAAATCGCCACAGAGTTTTGATAATTTGGAGGACCCGGCTATACCTGGCAGCGTATGGACAAAATAGCGGAGATATGAAGAGTAAAACTCAACAGACCATTGATCCTGAAAGCGACCTAGATCAACAACTGAGATGCGTATCAGAGATGTAACTAGCGCAGAGATTAAGCAGTCGAGGGCAGGCCGGGGAAAATCATCGTGGTTTTTTGTGGGACACGTGGGGCCCTTAGAAGTACATCGGAGAAGAGGGTTGTCTGACCAAAACCACTTTTTTCAACCTCCGATGATAGAGTTTCTAGGCAAGATGCGGACTGTAGATCTTGAAATGACCCAGATCAATGACCAAGGTGCATTGCAGAGATTGAAGTAGCACGAGAATTAGCTGACAGAGGATGGACTGAGGAAAAATTCCCTAGTTTAAATCATGGACACGTGGCGTCCTCAGAGGCACATTGGGGAAAAGGGAGGTTCATCCAAAATCATTTGTCTCCAAACCCCGATGGCAATAGATGCCTATAAAAGGAGAAACCCTGGGCATTATTCTATGACAAATTGAAGCATTCAAACGTTTGAAAATTTTGCGCAAATATTCCATTCAAATTTCGAAGTTCAGAACCGAACCAGACCAATTTTCTTGCCGCTTATCAGGTATTCTTCACCATGGCTACCAATCCTGTTGTTTTATTCATGAGTGAATCAGATATTTCCTTCAGGGAGGAAGCCCTAATTGACAGAGATTTTGACGTTTTCGACACAGAGACAACGATCTTGCTCGTTTCTGTGTCTAAAGAGAATTTGTTGAACAATGTTGGATCCCACATACCCTTTATTGAAGCGGATCAAGCCACCTTCACCCCTTATGTTGTAGAAACAATCTTTCCATTCCCTGAATTTGTAAGCTGGTATGCAGAGAAATATTCCCAAGGAGAAAGAGTCATTTTAAACAAAATAGGGTCAAAAGTTCTGTGTAAAGTAGTTGGTCCATCGCTCTGACATGCTCTCAATATACCAGACGCCTCCCCCACAGTGTTGAAACCCTTTGAGGAACAAAGAATGATAATGATTTATAGATAATGCTTGCCCGAGGTAAAAACCATGTTTCTGCAAACCATAGTCAAGCCTGAACATCATTCAGAGAGTCTATCCTTGCCTGTCAGTATAAGCATCATGATCGTCAAAGTCTAGTGGGCTTGTTCTCTACTGAGTCAAATTCTAGGTCTAGACAATGACAAGTTTGTGGTAGAGGTTATGTTAGGGTTCATGTTGATTTTCTTCATGTCTGGGCAGTCATTCCGTGTCAGTTTTGATGAATTTATTGCAGAAAATATACATCAACAACTGGTTAATACAAGCTCATTAAGACATTTCAGATACTACTCTCACCTATTGAAAATGTTTCTGTGATCTAACAACATCGAGCTTCCTGAGGCTGCATTTATTTCGACTGAGTGTAAGAAGATCACCATGCTCATCTTCATCAACAAGATCATGTCCAAGATTTACAATCTTATGTTTGGTTCAGATATGCCAAGAGTTCTAGAAGAAATGAAGAGCTCATTGCATCCAAATCCAGAGAACATGGTAGGAGACTGGGTGTTATTCACACAATCCATTGTGATTTGGGTATATGTATACCATGAAGGACCTCACCTATTACCAGTTTTTTCTGAATCCTAGGTTTTTTTCTTTTGATTTTATAAGACAAAGGATTATATCAGAGACTGAACATTTTCTGAAAGCACACAAGGCATCTAATCTGAAATTTCCATTTGCAGTGGGCCCCTTTGTGGTGAATAATAAATCCTGTTTACCCCAGATTCAATCCAAGCTCAGCGAATTTGGTTTCACATGGTTGCAATGGAGAATATATGATCCTCATCATATCATATCGAAGAGGAGATTGGTGAGTAAACAAGGTCCCTATGGACACGAGCCAGATGAAGGATTCGATAAATTGGCCAATCTAGAAACCTGTGCAGAGATGGAGGTCACCATGCAACATGAACAAACAAAATCAACAGAGTCTACGTCCCAGCAGAGCCCACCACAAAAACCTTCTCCCGGGTTGATTATCAAAGCTCCTAAGGGGAGCGTATACAATAAGAGAAGCAGTTCAAAAGCCCTAGGGGATAGTAGCCAACAAGACACCGTCAAGAAAATGAGAGCCACATCACCCTCTCCAGTTATTGACTTGGAAGAGGAAGAACATAAAGGAAAGACATGCATGGAGATGGCATAGATTATAGCCTAGCATGAAGAAATCAATCTAGAAAACAAGCCACAGAATGAAGGCAACATGAAGGTTTTCAACAGCAGGAAACACATATTCGGCTAGACTCCTGGGACAATTTATCAGTCTAAGGAGGATTTTCTAAATCAATATGTCGTGAAAGGGAGTATGGCCAATAGTGAAATAAGGAACCATTTGCCCAAAGTAGAAGGGATATCCTAGCGTAAAGCTCACCTACTCTCAGCCAAATATGTCAATAAAAAGACATTCAACATTGCAGTGGCTAATAATGATAAGGTATCTAAGTTCAAGGTACACTATGAAAACATTGGCGCCCCAGATAAAGTAAAATTCCACAGAAATGTCAGTGATATGTTGTACGTTGATTACGTAATCTTAGCTCTAAAGGTTGCAATATTGACAACACATGCATTGAAGCTAGATGGGCAACTGAAACAAGAAAAGGTGTCCAACAAAGCTTGGATGACGTAGGTAAAAAGGTTAGAGTCTGAAGGTCCACAGGGGCTGAAAGCTTCTCTAGACGAAAAGGACAAAATGATCCAAAGCTTGAAGAAAAGGTTGAAGATGTCACCTACAGACCATTCACAGACAGCGGAATTAACTGCTTTGGAGAAGGAAAAGGAAACCTTCAGACAAGAGGCACTGGACTACAAGGCTAAAGTACTGCAATTAGAGAAAGAGAAACAAAATCGATCACAAATGCAGGCAACGACATCAAATATGGAAATTATTGTGCCTACTAATGTAGAGGCTGGATCAAGCACTGAGGGATTAGTTCAAGCTATGTCCTAGGTGAGATTGAAAACAGGTGAGATCAAGAGTCTCAAAGAAAAATTAGCAAAGTTGAAGCAGGAGATGAAGGCAAAGGATGAGAAATTGGCTCAACTCCACAGAGAGAACCAAGACCTGCAGGAAAGAGTGAACAAGCTAAAAATCATATTGAAGGGAAAAATGCTATTGTAGGGAGCCAAACATGTAATATGGGACACGATTGCTGTGGAGGTTTCTAAGTTTAGAAGTTATTTGAATTTTGTCAACGCCAAAGACAACATGGCTGCTACAGCTCGAAACAGATGCACTATTGTAAATGAAGGGTTAGCAAAGAAGCCCTCAGAATGGGCCCAAAATGCCATCGACTTACTGAATGCTATACCAACTGCCGATCTTCAAACCATCAGCGTGAAAGATAGGCTGCATTAATCATTTCATCTAGGAGAATCATTGCCAAGCACAACTTGCTCAGGTCCATCCAGAACAAAGTTGTGCAAATGGAGCACAACATACAAGAGTTTAAAGACTCCTTTGAACAATTGTTTGCTAAAGGTCTCCCCTCATTTTGGGACCATAAAGGATCATTATACAATCAGGAATATTATCACACTCTCCTCATGCAGTGCAGGATGGACCATTCTAGGTTTGAAGATATGGAAGAAAGTCGGAAAGGCCCTATCTTGGTAGAACATTTAGCTACTGATTTCAAAATTCTAAACAAGTTCAAAACAATGAAAGTCAGTGTGCCAACCACGTCCTATGCTACGTGCATCGACTTGGAAATTTTGATTAAAGAAATGACAGATTACAAAATCCCCTCTGATGCGCAATGGAAAGAACTCGTGCGGTTGGGTAAGACAAAGTACAACGTCCCCAGAACCAACAGGTGATCTCCAACTGTCACCAATCTCGCAAATCCAATAGAAGCACAGGGCAGAACAAATGGCGTGGAAGTAGTCGGGTAGTCAGAGAGACTATTCATGATGTTGAAACGTTTCTTTTTTTCTAATTATTGTAAATCGTTTTGTATACTGAAACGAACATTCAAAATTATTACAGAAGCCGAAACGTTTCAGTTTCAGTTATTTTTTATCAAATTGTATAAGTACTAAGAGACTTGAAGAAATTAATGTTGGCAGAAGTGAAAGAGCACCTTTTGGTTGTATCAGACTCTATTTGTAAATTTTCTGAATCTGAATTGAATATAAATGCAGAAGATTTTGAAGTCTCTATAAAAAGATTCTAACGAGTGGTGATATGAACTTTGTTTCCTTTCATCGTATGTATTTCCTGTAACCTGTCATTTCATTTACATTTTCTTCTGTTTAAATTGGAGAGTTTAAAGGCCCAAAATTCATCTTGTGATGCTCTTGTCTTAAGCAATTTAAACTATGTGAGTGTCTTCTTAACTTATTCAGAATTCATTTCAGTAATTCTCTGATGCAATTATTTGTTTTCTTCATCTTCCTACACACCTTTTTATTTCAAGAATAACTCAGATTCATCGCCTTATTTAGACTTTTTCCTCTGGAGAGTTCTATCAGTCTATGCATTGTTTTTGTTCACTTTCATAATTTTGATTCCATAGCCCATAGTGTTCCCCCCTTATTTTCCTACAACTTTATTAAAAATCCCCAAAACAAACCAAATCTAGCCATTGATTTCCATAGATATATCAAGTGACACAAGAGATCCCTCTCTGAGTTCAGAAGGATAGTGCCTCAAGTCTAAATCTGGTTGAAACAATTACCTCTGTCGTTTGTTTATTCAGTCAGACATAATTTATAGAGTGATAACATTCTAGCGTCGTTGCCGAGGACGAAATTCAAAATTTTTTTCCCTGGGAAAATGACTTAAATCTTTAGTTTGACCCTGAGGGTGACAGTGGACCAAACACCTTATTGGATAAGATTATTTTTACCCTGGTGACTCCATTACTCAGACACTAGTTGTACTACACTATGTAAGATTGAAATCATGGCTCCTAAGAAAATCCACACCAGGAAAAAACCCAGACCCCAAACCTGCAATCCATGTCTCTAGCCCTGAAAAGCCTGGTCGAAGAAGAAAAGAAAAGACAGTAACCCCTGTGTTACGTCTAGACCGATATTTGTCCTTACCTAGAGACAGATTGACCAGTATCGAAGACCTTGATTTTGATCTAAAATTTGAACACTCCTTATTCAGAACTAGGTCCGAATCCTATTTAGATGATACCATATTTGACGAAAAAAAATTCCAAGATTTGATTCTAGCCACTTTTGTCAAACCTGTAGTGACTCCTTTTCTGAAACTGATAGCCACTCCGACCCCTCACAACAACTATGGCAGCCAGATTTGATCCTCTCATACTGCCTACTCTATTGCATGACTTACCCCAAGACTACAACCTAAGGATTAAGCTATATGATGTTGAAGGTAACATATCCGTCCAAAAACACCTAGACTGGTTTAATGATTTCATAGACTTAGAAGAGGTGGATTTTGTAGATGTGAAAATGAGGTTGTTTAAACAAAGCCTTGCAGGAGATGTAAGAAAATGGTTCAAATCCCTTGCACCAGGAAGTATCGCAAATTTTGCAGCTTTTGAGACAATCTTCCTTGCCAGATGGGGAGATAATAAAAAACCCCTTTAGTTGTTGACACAGTACAACAATATTAAGAGGTCACCTGATGAAATAGTGCATGATTTTTTGGCTAGATTCATGAAAGTATATAATGTGATTCCTGATGAAGTAAAACCCCCACCCAAAGCTGCTCAACTCATATATGTTGATTCTTTCGAAAGTGATTTTTCTTTATTATTGAGAAAATGAAGATCTGCCACATTAGATGATATGATGATAGATTCCATTGAAATCGAAGTAAACCTAATGGATTCAGGAAAAATGAAAGCTAATTCTGACAGAAACATGGGCAAAACTTAGGATAAAGCACAAACTTCCACATCACAAACATCAGAAGAAAGATTTGAAGCAATGATGAGAAACATGGAAAGGATGATGGAAAGAATGGCATTGGGAAACAAACCCAACCCTAGAGAACATGCCGACAACCCACCTAGAAATCTGAGAAGACTCGTCGGTCCACAAATCAGGCAAAGAGAGCAGAGAAACCAGGGTAATCATGTAGCTCAAGCAGACCAAACAAATCAGGGAAATCAAGGATATCAGGGAGAACAACAAATAAGGCCTCCTTTTCAGAATAATTATGTGAATGAAGATTATGACGGATATTTTGAAGATAATGTGAACTGTTGTGATGACAAAGAAACTGGGGTGTTTTTGACCAAAGAAGAACACAACCAGTTCATGGATGTGAGTGAAATATTTTTTGCAAGATGAAGAGGAAAGGATATCATTAGAAAGAGAAGATTATGAGACTGTATTGAAAAATGTCATCATGAAATTCCAAAGACAATACAATCTCTGAAATCAAAAGGTGCCTCCAAATCCTCCAAAAGGTAATCTCCCAAAGGAAAACTTTACCAAATATGCTCAGAGTAATGTGCCCTCTTCTAGTCAACCCCAAAAAAACTCCACAGGAAAATATCCAGCTGCAAAGGATTCCACTGTGAAAGAGTCCACTACAAAGGATGCTATGGATAAGGGAAAGCAAAAAGAGGAACCGCAGAAGAAAATATTGACAAGAAAAGAAACTGTCACTAAAGAGGTAGAAAAAACTCCGTCCTCTTTTGACTTCAAAAGTGAGATGGATAAGATTAAAATTTCAGTACCATTTAATGAATTGATCAGAAATAGCGAACACAGAAGTCAGATCATCAAGATGCTTACGATGGGACAGACCTCTGATACTCTGAATATACAAGATGATCACCCTGCCATCTTATTTGGGCCGAGAGTAGAAGAAAGCGGTGAAAGTGAAGAATTTCCTCCTTTCTATGTCATCTTAAAAATCCATGACATGAATTTACACAATGCTATGCTAGACTCTGGAGCATCTCACAACCTAATGCCTAAAGTGGTAATGGACCAACTCATCCTTGAGGTCACAAGACCCTATAAGGATCTGTTCTCTTTTGATTCAAGGAAGGTGAAATGCCTTGGCATGATAAAAGACATGGTCGTTTCTCTGGCACAAATACCAACGAAGAATATGGTGATGGACGTAGTGGTCATTGATATCCCTCCAAAATTTGGCATGCTGTTGTCCAGGTCATGGGATGCAAAACTGAAAGGAACCCTCCAGATGGACATGTCATATGCCACTATTCCTGTCTTTGGTCAAGACAAAAGATTGTACAGGGAAGTTCTATTGAAATATATGGTCAGCAGAAAATCACAACCTACCAACCATCCTATCTACTTAGTAAGCATTGAGTTGGGGTCTTCCATTTTCTTCAATGATATATGCTCCAGAGCAGAAAAAACATAAATAGTCCTGGAAGATAAAGGTATACCTGGGCAACAGTTGGAGGAAATTTCAGAACAACAGGGTGACCCAGAGGATCAGATATGGAAAATGAACTTTGATGGAGCTGCATGCAGAGAAGGAGATGGAGTTGGCGTGTAGATAAATCATCCCAAAGGAGATGTGAAATTGTGCTCTTACAAACTCGTTTATGAATGCACAAATAACATGGCCGAGTATGAAGCGTTAATATTGGGGTTGAAAGTTTTGGAAGAGTTGGGTGCCAAAAGGATTGTTGTACTTGGAGATTCTGAACTCATCATAAATCAAATCAAAGGAATATACTAGGCTAGACATCCTATACTGAGGGATTACATAAATATGGTATTAGAACTCCTTGAGAAATTTTCAGAATGCAACCTTTCAACAATTCCACGGGAACAAAATCAGGTTGCCGATGCACTGGCCACTTCAGTAGTAGTGTTCAAAGTCCCAATTTTTCCCAAAAAAAGATACAAGGTTGAAGTCATGTACAAACCTGCAATACTAGACAATATGAAACACTGACAAGTCTTCGAGGACGATAAACAGATAGAAAGCTTCCTTAGGATGGAAAATGAGTTCAATAATTTAAGCATTGATGATGAATATTGTGACGATGAAGTAGATGAAACTACTTTCACCAAAGAAGGATACTTTGACAATCAAATTTCTAGCAGAGATATTATGCAACTGAAAAGCAACATTATCCCCAAAGGCCTAGTACCATTATAATTTTTTTTTGATAACAACGATGTGGCCAGAAGTCCAAAGATCATAGTAGATGAAGGGGATATGGAAGATTGTAATATTGGGACTCCAGAAGACCCGAAGATCATTAAACTGTCCAAGAAGCTCAACCCTAAAGTCAAAGAAAGGTATGTAAAATTAATGAAATAATTCCCTGATGTCTTTTCCTGGAGCTACAATGAGTTGAAAGTTTATGATACTAGTATAATCTAGCATTTTATCCCGATAAAAGAAGATCACAAGCCATTTAAACATAATTTAAGAAGAATAAACCCTTTGTTGTTACCATTGATAGAGAAATAAGCAAAGAAATTGTTTGAAGAAAAAATCATAGTGTCCCTGAGATTCTTCAAATGCGTAGAAAATCTAGTGTCTGTCAGAAAAAAGAGTGGAGAGATCAGATTGTGTATGGACTTTAGAAATATGAATAAGGTATCTCTTAAAGATAACTACCCTTTGCCCAAAATGGACCACATTCTACAGAAGGTAGTGGGCTCTCAAAAGATGTCGATGTTAGATGGTTTCTCAGGATACAACCAGATCATGGTACATTTTGACGATCAAGAAAAGACAGCGTTCACCACACCTTGGGGAACATTCATGTATGCCAAAATTCCATTTGGGCTTATGAATGATGGAGCAACATTTCAGAGGGCTATGGACATAGCCTAGTATTTTTCCTGATGTGTACAAGGAAGTTTCGAAGTGCCATGAATGCCAAATCTTTGATGGGAAATGAAAGTTGTAGTCTCTGTCGTTGAAGCCCATTTCAATAGAAGCTCCTTTCAGGCAATGGGGCCTGGATTTCATAGGAGAGATACACCCACAATCTTCGGCTCAACACAAATGGATCCTAACCGCAACATATTATTTTACTAAATGGATTGAGGTTGTTCCTACCAGACAAGCTACAGATGACGTTATCATTCGATTCCTAGAAGGAAATATTCTGTCCAGATTTGGATGTCCAGTCAAGATTATAACAGACAATGCAACGACCTTTAAGTCTAAAAAGTTGGAGAAATTCTGCAGTGATTACAATATTACTCTTGGCCATTCTACATCATACTACCTGCAAGGAAATGGATTAGCTGAGTCTTCAAACAAAAGCCTAGTCTGAATCATCAAAAAATTGATGTAGGAGAATAAAAAAGCGTGGCACAAGAAGCTCATTCATGCGCTATGGGTTGACAGGATATCCCCAAAAATATTTATTGCCACATCTTCTTTCCAGATCATTTATGGTACATAAGCCATCTTTCCTACGACACTTGGATTTTTGGTAATGAAGTTGTTACAGGAGAAAGAAGCAGAGACGAATGCCAATCGGAGAAGGGAGGATGAACTCATCAATGTGCAACAGACCAGAGAAAAGGATTTCAATAACGCCCAACTACGCCAAGAGAAAATCAAGGAAGATTTCAACAGACGTACCAAAGTAGATGACTTCAAACTTGGATATTGGGTACTAATATGGGATGCCAAGAACGAAAATAAAGGTAAACATGGAAAATTTGATCACCTGTGGCTGGGCCCGTTCAAAATTACAACTTATCGCGGGAACAATGCCTATTTGTTGGAGGAAAGTAATGGAGAACTTGTCGGAGGAGGGCCTATGAATGGCAGGTTCCTCAAGCACTACGTCATTTGAAAAATCATCACTCACCATTCATTGTACATAGCCTCTTTGCATTTTGTTTTTCTTTAAGTGTGAAAATTGAAATAAAAACAGCATGGTTGAAGCCCCAGGTGAAGGCCATGAGCTGTGCTGAGTAGGTTCAGAGTTTTTGAATAAAAATAAACAGATTCAGATCACACACATAAGATTATAGACCAATGGGTAGGCACTTGGTCTACAATTCTTTGCTACCTCGCAGGGAGGATAACATCCCCAGTTGGAGCCAATGTTATCACCATATAATTTCCAGATGGTGTCCAAGTTTCAAAATTTTAATGAAGGATTAAATCGCCACAGAGATGTGATAATTTGGAGGACCCGACTATACCTGGCAGTGTATGGAAGAAATAACGTAGATATGAAGAGTAAAACTTAGACAACCATCGATCCTGAAAGCGGCCCGGATCAACGGCTGAGACGCGTATCAGAGATGTAACTAGCGCAAAGATTAAGCGGTTGAGGGTGGGCTGGGGAAAACCGTCGCAGTTTTTTGCAGGACACGTGGCGCCCTTAGAAGTACATCGGAGAAGAGGTTTATCTTACCAAAACCACTTTTTTCAACCTCCAATGACAGATTTTCCAGGAAAGACACGAACCGTATATCTTGAAATGACCTGGATCAATAGCCGAGGCGCATTTTGGCGATTGAAGTAGCACGAGAATTATCTAACAGAGGATGGACTGGGGAAAATTGCCCTGGTTTAAATCATGGACACGTGGCATCCTCAGAGGCACATCGAGGCAAAGGGCGGTTCATCCAAAACCATTTTTAGACAAACCCTCATGGAAATAGATGCCTATAAAAGGAGAAACCCCATGCATTATTCTATGACAATTTGAAGCGTTCAAACGTTCAGAAATTTGGCGCAAAGCTTTCATTCAAATTTCAAAGTTCAGAACCGAACCAGACCAGTTTTCTCGCCGCTTATCAGGTACTCTTCACAATGGCTTCCAATCCTGTTGTTTTATCCGTGAGTGAACCAGATATTTCCTTCAGGGAGGAAGCCCTAATTAACAGAGATTTTGACGTTTTCGACACAGAGACAACAGTCTCTCCCGTTTCTGTGTCTAAAGTGAATTTGTTGAATAATGTTGGATCCTGCATACTATTTCTTGAAGCGGATCAAGCCTCCTTTTCTCCTTATGTCGTAGAAACAATCTTCCCATTCCCTGAATTTGTAAGCTAGTGTGAAAAACGATATTCCCAAGGAGAAAGAGTTATTTTAAACAAATTAGGGTCAGAAGTTCTATGTAAAGTAGACAGTCCATCGCTCCGACATGCTCTCAATATACCAGACGCCTCCTCCACAGTGTCGAAACCCTTTGAGGAACAAAGAATGATTATGATTTATAGAGAATGGTTGCCCGAGGTAAAAACCCTGTTTCTGCAAACCATAGTCAAGTCTAAACATGATCCAAGTGGATATCGGTGGCCACCCACCTTTTCCAACTGGCTCAAAACAATTTTTTGGCAATTTTGGCAATTTACTATTTTTAGTAGGTTTTAACTTCCAAGGCCATTTTGAGGGTCCAAATGAACATTTTTCGAGATCGAGGTTCTCAATGATATCCAAAGGCATGATTGAGCCCCCAAAATGAATCTCCTCGATGATACCTTTCCAATGAGCTATCACACGCCTAAATGGAGATCGTATGCAAAAGTTACGACCCCAGGAAGTTGATGTACTCACTTACCCAAACGAGGCCCACATGAATTTTGGTGCTTCATCTCCTAGGGTTAGGTTTTTGGATGTCTAGGGTTTTTGGCATTCCTGCTTATTGTAAAAAGGCCTTCAAAGCCTCATTGTAATCATCTTCTTGCGAATGCGAGTAGCCGTCACATCTCTTCTCAGAGATAAGTTGTCACCATTCTAGCGAGTCTTTCACTCTGTATTTTTACAATCTCTGTACATTTCTTTCATTAATAGAAATAGTGTATTACTGTACCTCTGTGTTTATGGTTTCATCTCTGATATATTTCTATTATATTATTGAATATCTGCGATATCTCTGTGCATTTCTTTATTATATCTCCGATCTCATTTCGTGTCGAAAATAATCCAGATCAGAACATCATTCAAAGAGTCTATCCTTGCCTATCAGTATAAGCATCATGATCGTCGAAGTCCAGTGGGCTTGTTCTCTGCTGAGTCAAATTCTAGGTCTAGACAATGACAAGTTTGTGGTAGAGGTTATGTTAGGGTTCCTGTTGATTTTCTTCCTGTCTGGGCAGTTTGTCCGTGTCAGTTTAGTTGAATTTATTGCAGAAAATATACATCAACAACTGGTTAATTTCAGCTCGTTAATACATTTCATATACTACTCTCACATGTTGAAAATGTTTCTGGGATCTAACAACACCGAGCTTCTTAAGGATGTATTTATTTCGACTGAGTGTAAGAATATCACCATGCTCATCTTCATCAACAAGATCATGTCCAGGATTTATAGTCTCATGTTTGGTTCAGATCTACCAAGAGTTCTAGAAGAAATGAAGAACTCATTGCAGCCAAATCTAGAGAACATGGTATGAGACTGGGTGCTATTCACACAATCCGCTGTGATTTGGGTATATGGATACCATGAAGGACCTCACCTGTTACTAGTTTTTATGACTCCTAGGGTTTTTTCTTTGGATTTTATAAGAAAAAGGATTATATCGGAGACTGAACATTTCCTGAAAGCACACAAGGCGTCTAATCTGAAATTTCCATTCGCAGTGGGCCCCTTTGTGGTGAATAATAAATAATGTTTACCCTAGATTCAATCCAAACTCAATGAATTTGGTTTCACACAGTTGCAATGGAGAAGATATTATCTGCATCATATCATATCGAAGAGGAGATTGGCGAGTAAACAAGGTCCCTATGAACACGAGCCAAATGAAGGATTCGACAAATTGGCCAATATAGAAACCTGTGCAGAGATAGAGGTCACCATGCAACATGAACAAACAAAATCAATAGAGTCTACGTCCCAGCAGATCCTAGCACAAAAACCTTCTCCCAGGTTGATTATCAAAGCTCTTAAGGTGAGTGTATACAATAAGAGAAGCAATTTAGAAGACCTAGGGGCTAGTAGCCAACAAGACACTCTCAAGAAAATGAGAGCCACATCACCCTCTCCAGTTATTGACTTGGAAGAGGAAGAACATAAAGGAAATACATGCATGGAGATGGCAGAGATTACAACCCAGCATGAAGAAATCAATCCAGAAAACAAGCCACAGAACGAAGGCAGCATGAAGGTTTTCAACAGCAAGAAACACATATTCGGCCAGACTCCTGGGACAGTTTATCAGTCTAAGGAGGATTTACTAAATCAGTATGTCGTGAAAGGGAGTATGGCCAATAGTGAAATAAGGGACCTTTTTCCCAAAGTAGAAGGGGCATCCCAACATAAAGATCACCTACTCTTAGTTAGAGATGTCGACAAAAAGACATTCAACATTGCAGTGGTTGATAATGATAAGGTATCTGAGTTCAAGGTACACTATGAAAACATTGGCGCCCCAGATAAAGTAAAATTCCACATAAATGTCAGTGATATGTTGTACGCTGATTACGTAATCTTAGCTCTGAAGGTTGCAATATTGACAACACATGCATTGAAGCTAGATGGGCAACTGAAACAAGAAAAGGTGTCTAGCAAAGCTTGGATGACGTAGGTAAAAAGGTTAGAGTCTGAAGGTCCACAGGGGATGAAAGCTTCTCTAGACGAAAAGGACAAAATGATCCAAAGATTGAATAAAAGGTTGAAGATGTCACCTACAGACCATCGACAGACAACGGAATTAACTGCTTTGGAGCAAGAAAAGGAAACCTTCAGACAAGAGGCACTGGACTACAAGGCTAAAGTAATGAAATTGGAGAAAGAGAAAGAAACTTAGTCACAAATGCAGGCAACGACATCGGATATGGAAATTATTGTGCCTAGTAATGTAGAGGCTGGATCAAGCGCCGAGGGATTAGTTCAGGCTATGTCCTAGGTGAGCTTGAAAACAGGTGAGATCAAGAGTCTCGAAGAAAACTTAGAAAAGTTGAAGCAGGAGATGAAGGCGAAGGATGAGAAATTGGCTCAACTCCACAGAGAGAACCAAGACCTGTAGGAAAGAGTGAACAAACTAAAAAACAGATTGAAGGGAAAAATGCTACTGCA
>ML844367.1:24398-38014 GCA_009831015.1 Picea engelmannii | reverse complement strand
CATTACTAATATAATATGCCCCAATTAAGGGGTAATGAGCAAATATTAGGGCTTAACAGATAGCTTCTACCCATTTAGAAAAATAATCAATGGCAATTAAGATCCATCTGTGTTGGGCACTTTATTGAGGGAGAATCTCTCCAATGAAATCTAATCCCCATTGTTGGAAAGAAGCTTCAACTTTAATAGGAACTAAAGATAAGGAAGGAAGGTTTTTATTTCCAACAAATAGTTGGCATTTACTGCAATCTCCGACCCTTTCATTTACGTCAACGAACAATTTTGGCCAATAATAGCATGCCCTTAGGATTTTGTATGTTGTTGCTCTCCAACCATGGTATCCTCCACATATTCCTTTGTGAGATTCTTCAATAACACCTTATGTTTCAGACTCTGTTAGGAAACTTAATAAGAAACCTAAAGGATCTTTCCAATATAACTTATTATCAATGATGCAATATTTAATTTCTTGTAACTTTAACGTTCTTGTTTTTGTTGGGGTCAAATCAGCGGGGCATTGAAGAGTGAGAAGGTATGACACTATGTTTTTGTACCAAGGGAAGAAAGATATTTTTTCATCAATTTGAGTTGTTGGTACTTGGTCATCAATTTATTCAATATCTCGTGAAGGATTTTAAGAATCAATGTGATTAATTCCAAGAGCTTTAAGATTGGATTCAACAAGTAATTTTTCTAAACCCTGTATTTTTACCAATTTAGTTGGCTTGATCTCCAGATCATATTCTTGAATATTTTCCAACCACTTGTCTCTTATGTCATCACTATAAGGTTTCAGTAATATTTCTTTGAAAGTATCGGTGGGTACATAAGATATCACTTTGGAATGTAATACATATGTCCTAAAAGCTTTGAGTGCTTTAACCATGGCATAATCACGTTTTTCCAAAATATCACATTTCAACTTTGCATCTCTAAGTCTTTTACTAAAAAAGAAATAGGTTGTTCAAATCCATCATTATTTTTCTGTAAAATCATTGTTGCAATTGTATGTTCGGTTGCAAAAGAAAAGACTAAAAAGTCCTTCGCATAATCTAGACTTACTGAAACTGGTGCTTCTCCTATGGATTTTTTGATTCGTTGAAAATACACCTTATCTTGTGTTGTCCATTTCACCTCATGGTATTTCTTCATCATATATGTGATTAGTTTAATAATTTCAACAAAAGTTGAAATGCATCTTCTCAATAAAGTTATTCTTCTTGAGAATGACTGATTTTTATTTTTTTTATTTCTTGGGAAATTAATCTTATGAATGGCTTCAACCCTTTATGGATCAATTTTAATTCCATATTTTGATACAATATGACCTAACAACTTTCCTTCTTCCATATAAAAATTATGTTTCTTGGGATTTAGAGACATACCATATTTTTTGCATTTATCAAATGTTTGTCTGAGGTGTTTCAAATGTTTTGCATCAGAACTGGAAAAAATTGTCAGAGAATCTAAATAAATAACGACAAATTTTCCTCTTTCACCAACAAAAGCTAAGTCCATATCTCTTTTAAATGTTGCACCTACATTCATCAAACCAAATGGAATTGTATCATACATAAAAGTTCCCCATGGAGTAGTAAATGAAGTTTTTTCTTTATCATGCTCATGAAAAAATATTTGATTATATCCTGAAAAACCATCAATCATAGAAATTTTATTTCCCCCTACTACCTTTTCAAGAATATGATCCATTTTTGGAAGAGGGTATTTATCTTTTAATGAATATCGATTTAGGTTTTTGAAATCCACACATAATCTTATTTCCCATTTTTCTTTCTAATTGGAACCAGATTAGCTACCCATTCAAAATTTCTTAGAGGCATAATAATTTTTTCATCAAGAAGTTTCTTAACCTCCCTTTCTATTACATGAAAAAGGATATGATTGATCTTTCTAATCTTTTGTTTGAAAGGATTGACACCTGGTTTTACAGGAATCTTGTGCTCAATAATAGAAGTATCATATGTTTTCAAATATTCATAGGACCGTGCAAAAACATCTTTATATTCCTTAAGCAATTCTGCATATTTTTTCTTTTGTTGAATGGGAAGATATTTAGACAACTTAAAAAAAATTGGAATTTCTTTAGAACCATGATTACAATCTTCAACTTCTTCTAGTTGAGGCTGCAAAGTAGATTTCAAAGGGTTATAATTTTGATCTAATATTCTTTCCAAAGGAATAAGTCCTTTTGGAATATGGTTATTTTTCAATAGAAGCATTTTATGATTTGCAATTTATTCTAAAACTTTTCTTCAGTTTATCCTTCCTGCATAATCCAAGCTGGATCATTTTGATTTTCTTGATCAATGCGAGTTTCCGAAAATTCATCCATCATTTCGAGGAATTACTTTGTATGTTCGTCATCCTCAAATATTTTCCAGTAATGAACATTATCTAGTATCAAAGGTTTATGTCTCATTTGAATGTGATATTTCAACTTTAAAATAGTGGGTGGAATGTAATTACTTGATTCCTTGGATAAGGAGTTAATCTGTTGATTATGTAATCTCAGAATAACATTAATATTAAAAGATAGTAATAAATTTTCAATCAAATCCCATGCACAATTTCGATAGGATCTCATTCTGAGATTTTTTTTCCTGATATTTGTTAGGGTTTCATGGGAACCTACATAGGAGACCTAGCTAAAGCATAAACAAACAAATATTATCAAGAAAAGGAAGAGAGATACAATATGAAGAATGAGAATCAATTTATATTATGATCTGTTCAATGAGTGAGTGATATTCACTCATATAGGAAATGCCATCATATCTTAAGAATGCATGCATAATAGGGATGGTCTAAAATATAACTAATTAGTTAACTCCCACTAAACTAGTGGGTCAAAAATAGAAATTTCTCCAACACCCCCCATGAAGATCACTATGGAGTAAAAAATGAGTCCCCGCTACTAGGCCATATTAGGTACTCATGTACAATGCAACTAATGAACACTGAATACAAATGAGGAAAGAGGGAAAACCATGTGGGATCAAACCCCCCCCCTCAAAAGACAATGCATCAAAAGAAGAAAAAAGAAGTTGCTAGGCAACTGTGTTCTTCACTGCAAGATGATCCCGCAAAGTATGAAACTTATGCCCAGTGAAGGTGTTGGTGAATATATTGGCAGTATGTTTGGAGGAAGGAGATAACTACAAATCAATGTTCCTATCATGTACTAGATATCTTATGAAATGCATGTGGACCTCAATGTGTTTGGTTCATTGTCGTTGTACTGGATCTTTGCAAAATCTCAATGTACTCTGATTGTCACACCATATGATAGTCGAACATTGAAACTAGATACCAAGCTTGGTAAGGAAGTGTTGAAGCCAAAATGTATCAATGACACAATTGAATACTCTTATGTACTCAGCCTCTGCGGAAGATAAAGAAATGGTTGATTGCTTCTTACTTGACCAACAAATTGGGCCTGACCCCAAACTGCGAGTGTACCCGGACGTGGACTTACGATCTGTGTTATCACCAACCCAATCTGAATCTATGAAGACTATGAGATATAATTCACAACCATCTGCATAGTGAATCCCATAACTCATGGTTCCCTGCACATATTTGAGGATGTTCTTGGAAGCCTTCCAATGTATATCATGGGGTTCCTACACGTATATGGAAATTGATCCTACCGCATATGAGATATATGGATGGGTGTGGGTGAGATACAAAAGATTCCCCACCAACTGTCGATACAAAGTGTTGTCCACTAATGGTGTATCCCTACCATCCTCAAGTCCGATCCCAGATAAGAAGGGTGTAGGTGAAGACTTACAGTCTGTCATGTGGAATCTATCCTGAATATCCCTATCATACTTAGCTTGAGAAATTTTGATGCTGGAAGCATCCTGACTAATATCTATACCAAGAAAGAAGTGTGGTGGACCCATGTCCTTCATAGAGAACCTGTCACGCAAAATATATTTGACCAAAGAAATGGTTGAAGCAGAGCTACCAAATATCAAAAGATCATCAACATAGAGTACTAAAATCATCACAGAGTTAGTAGTCCTCAGCATGTAAACACGAGAATCATGTTTTCATCTAACAAAGTCATGTGAAAGAAAGTAAGAATCCATCTTTGCATACCATGATCTAGGTGCCTTCTTGAAGCCATATAGAGACTTCTTCAGTCTGGATACTAAATATGAGTTATGAATGAACCCCTATGACTGCTCCATGTATATCTCTTCTGAAAGGTCACCATGAAGAAAAGAATTCTTCACATCCAATTGGTGAACTTCCCATCCTTTGGTTGTTGCAATGGCTAGAGCTAAGTGAATGGAGTCCATCTTTTCTATAGGAGTAGAGGTATCATCATAATCGATCCCATGAATCTGTTGAAATCATTTTGTAACTAATTTGGCCTTGTACCTACTCACATGACCATTTTCTTCTCTCTTGGTCCTATAGACCCATTTGCATCTGAAATGTTTCCTCCCTGGTGGAAGTGGAACCAGATCCCAAGTTTGATTCTGTAGGAGAGAGTCAAGCTCCTCCTGCATGGCTACTTCCCATAATGAATTGCCAGCAACATCACTATATGTATGTGGATCAGAATATTGAACCATATAACAATGCATGGGAATTGTTGGTTCAGAAGCTGGAAGTACATGAGAAGGATCCACATGTTGAGATCGAGTCCTCCTTGAATCTAATGGATCCCCTGTAACATTTCCTGCTACCTGAAGTGTGGACTGTGCCCACTTGGGAATTTGCTGAAGCTCTGACACTGGCTCGTCATTTGGTTGTACTACCTACACATCTTCATGTAAAAAATCCTATGAATATGTGTATGAATATGTAGCATCAGAGTGTGTGGAATCATCATCTCTGATGTCTAGAACTGATGGAAGCACAAGAGTCTCTGCATGTTGCACTCGAGGTGCATGCAAAGGACTCTCCTCAAACTGAACATTGCACTCAATGATGATCTGGTTTGTAGAGGGATCAATAAATCTATACCACTTCACATCATCTAGATATCCGATAAAGATGCAAGGTGTGCTCTGTGGATCTAAGGATTTCCTATTTTCAAAATAAATATGGGCTAATTCTCTAGATCCAAAGATGCAGAAGTGTGTGACATATTATTGTTCACCTATCCAAGCCTCAAACAGTTTCCTATCCTCAACAGATCTATGAGGTGCCTTGTTCTATATGTAAGAAACATAATTAAGTTCCTCAACCCAAAGCTTGGAAGGAAGTGATCTTTCATGCAACATGCAACTGGTCATCTCCTTGAGAGACATGTTCTTTCTTTCAACAACTCCATTCTATTATGGAGTGTATGGAATTGTGTGATGCAGCTGGATACCAACTTCATGGAAAATATTATGAACATATTTGTTGATATACTCCCCCCCCCATTGTCTGTACGGAGTATCTTGATTTTGTTCCCAGTTTGTGTCTCTACTAGAGATTTGAAGTCTTTGAGATGCTCAAAAAAATCAGAATTTTGTCTGAGAAAATAAACCAAAGTATAGTGTGATTAATCATCAATAAATGTAAGAACATACCTTTCTTTTTTGATGGAAAGATGTGGAAATGGACCCATGATATCACTGTTAACAAACCCCAAGGAAGAGGAGGCTCTCCTTGCCTTCCCATTTTCAAACTTCTCTTCATGATGCTTGCCAAGAATGCATCCTTCACAAACCCCTTCAGAAAATCGAATGTCTGGCAAGCCTTTGACCATTCCTTGCTTGGAAAGTCACTACATGTACCTAAACTTTAAATGACCAAATCTCTCATTCCATACTCTACTACTATCATTAGGAGTCATAGACAGTAAACTTAGTGAACTTATACAACCATGATTTGTGATCTACCTCACCAACTGCAATAATGGAACTATCATGCATGTCAAGTACAGTAATTGTAACGAACCTCCTCGTTACAACGACAACCTCTAAACAAGTGCATTTTTTTTTTTTTGTGTGCGCGTGTGTGCACGGGTAACAAGACATTATACTCTGCACCGCCACATGACGACAAATCATGACGCATGCAACTGCGATATCAACAAAAGATCTAAGACGCACATCAACATCTATCAACAATGAACAACAATCAACCGACAACATAATAAGACTGACTACCCATCCGTCCTACCCTACAATGGTTAGGACCTCCAAGACACATAAGCAACGCTCAAGCCTAGGTTCCCATCGATTTTAACCATTTAAGGTCTCAGGGCTGGCGACTGTTATGAGGAACATGGAGGTGTCTACTTCTCGCCCGACACAAGAAGACCAAGCAATAAATTGTTCATAACCAAGTACGGAAAATATTAATGAATGACCACGTCCTCTACGGAAGATGCAAGATAGAAGGACATCGACAAATAATCAGCCATTAGTTAAGACTCAGCATTACCTACGAATCAAATGGAAACAAGTATAGATCAATCACTTCGTTTAAATTCCATTAGTAGATGAGTTACCAACCCAACCTTAAAAATAAGTACATATAATTAATTGCAACTTCCCCATTAACTAAATCATAATAATTTATTGTACTTAGTTTCGAAGACCTTACCTTTTACATGTTGTCAATAAAAATAAAATTTAATTTACCTTACAATTAACTAACATATAATGAACTGAAATGGTGTTGCTTTAAAATACAATTATGTAAGGAGTGAACTGAAATGGTGTTGCTTTAAAATAAAATTATGTGAGTTAGTGAGGGTTTTGTCTTTCCTAAGTCTTAGTAAGCATAGATTGAACTTATGAAAACTTTTTCATAATGATTTAGTTTAAATAATATTTATTATGGATATAAATCATATTTTTTGAACTTTTATAAAGAATATGTTTGAACATATATTTTTTTTTAATTGAAAAAAATGGTAATTAGGGAAGATTTGAATCAACAACATCCTAAATAATACCTTAATAATACACTTTATAGCCAACTAATCTACATCCTTAAAGACATATGCTTGCACATATTAAATTAAACATTTTTTTTTAATTACTTAAATTCAACAGAAACAATTATAAAATAACATAAATATGTTATCCTACTCGAAAAAGAAAATCAGAAATATATAGTCCTTCCAAAGCCAAATTAAGCTATTATTGAATTCATCATAAATTGATTTTCTTTTCTTCAACTATATTTCTAAAAAAAACGCAATCTGTTATATAAGCTCTTTTCTTACCTTAACCATGACAAAAGACAAATAAAAAGATCACTCCGAAGTGTCTATCTATTTCTAAGATTGTCCAGTCCCAACCACTAGCCTTCATCTTTATTGAACCAATACCAAAAGGGGAAAATGAAATGTTGTTGGAGCTGCACAATCTGCGAAGGAGGGCGGTCTGGGGTGGACGACTGGAATGAACCTGCCCCTTGGTTATGCATTCTAAACACCATACCCATGGCCAAAAATGACAGGATCAGAAATAACTAAAATAAAATAAACCGGGTATAGTCAATACAACCCAATCCCAACAAATGGTAAGCATGAAGGTTAGTTTTACTGCAGGAAATCAATGGATGACCCTCCCAACGCGCAGTCAAGGGAATCCTAAGAATTTGCTGTCAGGGATTACAGGTTCTTGACCGTTGTTAAGGGCACAGGGTCCAAGGAGTTAACTGTTGCACAACCCCAACATAGAACAATCCACAGAGGAACATTATTTCCGTCATTATCTCGCCCAGATTATGCAGAGGATTGACTACACGGATGTGCATAACATGATTTTCAAGGAAGGACCACACAGTCATTACACACACCTGCACCCAATTTGGCAGAGGTAAATGCACAGGCGTCGCTTTACACAGTTTGTTGTATCATCTGTGACAGACCGCAGCCATATCATGTCTCGGCTCTGATAGTTTCGACTCTGATACCATAGCTGTCATAGGTGGCAGCCTAACAGTCTAAAACGAAATTGCTATCATCTAATACTATCAAACCATCGATCTAAATCGTTTTCATGCCAGAAGCATATAATCACCGACATACCACAAGATTAAAATCACCATTTGCGATATATAAAAAAATAAAAATCGCCCTTCGAAATGTGAAATATAGAATCGCCATTTGAAAATAAGATATAACTCGCCATTTAACATCAATCACTCACATACCTAAAACATAAAATAATTTACCATATATAAAATATAAATTCGCCATTTGCATGTCAGTCTAACCGATGTATGAGTTCGCTTATCATAAATGCAATAGCTATCAGGGATTCGCTATAAAAAAAAAATTCATAAAGGAAAACCGCAGCTATCGCACATCATTACTTACCACAGGATATCTACACACAGTCAAGATTTGAACTAAGAATCACATCGCATCCATGCATAAACGACTATGGATTATAACTATAACAACAATCGTCAACGACTTGTAAAACTACACATCATATAACTTAAATGCGGATATACCACCTCCAGGAATATACAACCACAATGAGTAACGCAGCAGCATAAGGTTTCAACCAAAGAATAGTATAACCCCAACAAGAATGTTGATCACAAAATTTTAGGCAATCAACAAAAGGGCAAAAGCTTCAGACAAAATTCAACCATTATTACTGTGCAGAGACAAATTGCAGAGAAAACTTATCTGGCGATCAAAAATGCACAACATAGAACTTTGCCATCAATCAAGTTCAAGATTATCAATGCATCAAGGAGAAAGACAAACCATTCAGCTAAGGACAACAACAGAGGTAGACGTTTAATGATACATATACATAGATGAAGTATAGATTATTTTCCACCGTTTACCGGATTACAACAACGGGGTCAACGTTTTTACAACCATACAATTTTAATTGCCGAAGTAAATAAATATGCATTCTACTCTACCAAATAAAGATCATACCGTTTCCTTATCGCCTGCCTCAGATGACATCTGCACGCTCCGTTCCTCTCCCTCTCGTCGACTGTTGATACCTCACCAGTACCTCCCAGCCAATGATAGGGGTACTCTGCTTCCCCCTCATCACCCCGAGCCACAAAGGGGCCACACACTATCCAGATGGTACGTCTAGCTCCCAGCTCACCTCGCAAGGCCGAGCTACCACTCATATCCGAGATGGGAAATCCCAACTCCCCACAAGTAATCATTCAAGTCACAAATACGACAGCGTAACATTACGCTAACCATCCATCCCCCTTCTTCCTTCTCCTCTCTCTCTTTTATAGAATTTTAGAACTTCCATTCTTTCCCTAATCTCATTAAATTATAAGTTTAAAAAAAAATCTTCCAAAAATTCTCGTTCGTACAAGTGTCACCCATCCCCCCACTTTCCTTCAATAATTATTTTCTTTAAATTAATAATTGTCTCAATTTCCCTCACCCACCTAGAGTTTCTCCTAAATTTACTCCTAGGTCTTCCTAGATTCCCTTACAGGTTTAAATACTTTCCCTAAAATGAAGTTGATAATTTAGTTCAATTTAGAAGGTTCCTAATTGCAGATTCTTTACTACGTTGACCTTGGTTTTTACCATAAGTTCCCTTCTTTCCCTTATTATGCTTCCTCCATTCCTTAGTTTCCTAATTTTTATTATTCCCTTCTTTCCCCTTTTTATTAGAGCCAAAATGGCAGTTGCGATATTTAATCCTTTCCTTTTATTACTAATTTAATATCTTTTACACTTTCACAAGTTAAAACTTAAATTCTTCTTTACCCCCCTTTTTTTTTCACATATTTTATTTAAGTTCTTACTCTCTTCATTTTACCCAAAAATTTATGAAGTCTACAATTATCACTTAAGTGGTTTTTATTTTAAACTTTATTATTTTATTTTTAGAGAGATAATTTCTTACGGGTAGACAAAATTTTACCCCTAGCGAAGTTTTAGACTTAGGACTTAGATTCTGAACTAGGAAACATTTTAATTAGGGGATTCGTTTGAAAATTTCTTATGAGATATTAGTCTTAGGTCCATCTAGGTTCATTCCTTTAACATCATCAATGTGACGTTCCCTTCAGGATGCACTACGTGATCCAAGGGTGCCACTCGCCTCTAGTGTTTCTTTTGTGCGACGTGCCCTTCAGGATGCACCACGTGCTCCAAGGGTGCCACTCGCCTCTAGTGTTTCTTTTATGCGATGTGCCCTTCAGGATGCACCACGTGCTCCAAGGGTGCCACTCGTAGTCTTCCCTCATGGAATCGTGGGTCCTCTCGAACTAGGTAATCGTTAACCTACAGTTTGAGCCACGGCAGGAGTGCTAGTAGGCTGTGGTAGGGTTGTTGTCTACACCTCTCCCTCAACCTCTCTGGAAATTGTGTGTGTGGCCCCTTTACTCCATATGTGATTCTGGTCGACAAGCTATCATCAGCCTGCATCATCAACAATCATGTCAGAACATGTCCACATCATATCATCTAATCCAATGTACTAAAATCACAGTAAACAATCAAACCCCAAGCACACTCCCTGACTCGATCTGGAGTCCAAGGGGTTTCGTCGATGCCTCTGCATCCTCAAGGTCCAAAACCATGCACACTCAGTAAAACCGAGTCAATAGCACCTGTCTATGTCAAAGCAGTAAAACATCATGTCATCTACCATAATGCATCATACTCAAGGACAAATGTTTTAATATCATAATAGTCCGGATCACTTGCGAGCAAGTGTCCTCAAAGAATAAGTTTTCTTAGTGTGCTAGAGCGGAATGTTACATACACCCCCTCTTGGTCTAAAATTTGTCCCGAAGTTTCACAGTATAAATGTCGAAATAAGTGTATCACGGTATCATATGTCTATCTATCAAACAAAAATGGAAACTGTTGGCGCATATCATATGCGTTCTCCCAGGTCACCGAGTGCGGACTATAATTGTCCCACTGGACTTTGACCTGCTCTACCGTTCGATGTCGTAAATGTTGAACACGATGATCTAAGATGTGGACCATCTCAACTGTGATCGCTCCCTCATCCAATACCTGCAAGGAACTCATTTCAATCACATGTGTAGGATCACTAATATAATGTCTCAAAGAAGATACATGAAAAACATCGTGCATACGCCTCAAGGAATCAGGCAAGGCTAGTTGATAGGCCATGGGCCCCTTTCTCTCCACAATCTCGAAAGGTCCCACGAACCTAGGAGAGAGTTTAGCTCCCTTCCCAAACTTTATAGAACTCTTATGCGGTTTAACCCGTAAGAAGACTCGATTGCTGACCTCATAACTACGGTCGACTCGGTGCGCATCGACATTACTCTTCTATCGATCCTGTGCTTCTTTAATCCTTTGTCTTATGGTTTGCATTTTCTCTTTCATTTATTGGATCTCTTCTGGCCCCACCAGGACCCTATCCTCAAGACGATCCCAACTCAAGTGTGTCTGACACAGTTTCCTGTAAAGAAACTCGAAAGGCGCCATCTTAATGGTGCTCTGGTAATTGTTGTTGTAAGCGAACTCCACTAGTGGCAAGAATTCTTCCCAATGCTTTTGTTGGTCCATCACGTACATGCACAACATGTCTTCCAAGTTCCGGTTCATTCGTTCAGTCTGCTCATTATTCTCTGGGTGATACGCAGTACTAAAGTTAAGTTGGGTTCCCAAGGCCTATTGGAAACTCGTCCAAAATTTTCCAGTAAACACCGATCCTCGATCGGATATAATCTTCTTAGGCATGCCATGCAACCTCACAATCTCACTGATGAAAACTATAGCAATGTCAGGTGCCTGATACGTCATACGCATAGGAATAAAGTGAGTACTCTTCGTCAAAGTGTCTACTACTACAAAAATCGATTCATGTCTCCTTGCCGTCAGTGGCAATCCAACAATAAAATCCATCGAAATAACCTCCCATTTCGATTCTAGGATGGCATGTGGTTGAAGTAATCCTACAGGGTGTCTATGTTTAGCCTTTAATTGCTGGCACTCCAGACATCTGGCCACATATTTGACTATGTCGGCCTTCATTCCCTTCCAGAAGAATAAGGGTTTAAGGTCTTCCCTCATCTTCGTGACTCCCGGGTGAGCCATGTAAACTTCACTATGAGCCTCACTCAGAATCAACATCCTCAACTCGTCATTTGGTGGTACGTAAATACAACTTTTAAACCTCAATAACCCATCACTATCAAATGAAAATCCCTCATACCGTGGTACCATCATTGTGTTTTGTCTGATAAAACCCTCGACCTCCTTGTACCAGTCATTGTCACGCTGTAAAGTGAGAATCTTCTCACGTAGATTCGTCTAAAGAGGTAACACTGAAAAGATGCGTGGTCTCCGACTCAAAGCATCCGCCACTCGGTTCACTATTCCCTTTATGTAAGTAATCTCAAAGTTGTACTCACTAAGCAATTCTGACCAATGTCATTGTCGCATGTTTAGGTCGCTTTGCGTAAAAATGTGTTGTAGTCCACAATGATCAGTCTTTAGTTCAAATTTGTGTCCAACAAGGTAGTGTCTCCAAACCTTCAAGGCATATACGATAGCTAATAACTCCAAATCATGCGTCGCGTAGTTCTCCTCATGCCTTCTCAGTTTCCTCGAAATGTAAGCAATCACTCGTCTGTCTTGCATCAAGACTCCGCCTAAACCTTCCTTGGATGAGTCAGTGCATACCAAGAAGTCTATGTCCATGTGAGGGACCTTTAGTATCGGTGTTGTAATCAACAACTCTTGATCCGGATTTATGTAGGAACACAATGAAATACAGGAATACACATAAACATAGAGATGCAGCGAAAATAAGACTTCATTTCATTAATAACAAATGACTGAAATATGCTTACAGACAGAATGGAAATAAACTAGCTATGGCGCTGGTAGCTTATCTCTGAGAAGAGATGTGTCTGCTACTCGCATCCATGAGAAGATGATTACAATGAGGGTCTAGAGGCCTTTTTACAATAGACGAGAATGCCAAAATTCATAGACATCCAAAAACCTAACCCTAGGAGATGAAGCACCAAAAGTCATGTGGGCCCCGTTTGGGTAAGTTAGTACATCAACTTCCCGAGGTCGTAACTTTTGCATACGATCTCCGTTTTAGGCGCGTGATAGATCGTTGGAAAGGTATCGTCAAGGAGATTCGTTTTGGGGGATCAATGATGACTTTGGCTATCATTGAGAACCTCGATCTCAAAAAACCTTCATTTAGGCCCTCAAAATGGCCCCGAAAGTTAAAACTTGCTAAAAATAGTAAATTGCCAAAATTGCCAGAACACTGTTTTGAGCCAGTCGGAAAAGGCGGGTGGCCACCGATATCTACCTGGATCAATCCTCCCTCCTTAGGAAGTAATGGTCCCCATTGCGTTGAGTTCCTCCATGAGATGAGGAAACTTCTACTGAACTTTGTCCCTGGTGAGCCATTTGCCTTGGTGAAGGAGTTGGCCTGCTTTGACAACTCGATATAGCGGTATCCTTTGTTTTCAGGTGTGCTTGATCTGTGTATCCATGATCTGATCAGTTCTGGCTTGTTCCATGCAGTTTGGATTTAACTATGTTGGTGTGAGTTGTTCTGCCATGTCGGATGTGTCTAGTAGAGGTGGAAAGTAGGGCCGAAGGCGGTCCACATTGAACACTGGGTGCAGACCAAGGAATGGTGGAATGCTGAGCTCAAAGGCATTTTCCC
>WSFP011338031.1:0-37725 GCA_009831015.1 Picea engelmannii | reverse complement strand
TATGCATTGGTAGTGGGGTACAAGTTAAAACTATCAGTTTTCCAAATGACAAGTCACTACAAAACAAACACCCAAAAGAAAAAGCCCTCCCATCATAAGAGTTTTATGATGTACCCTACAAAATTGGAGCTTTTCATATGTAGTTGTTGATGTGGACTAGACAAAATGTTGTAATGTCATCTTGGACTACCTAACCATAGATGTACTCATGGCAATCATGCTCCAAAAGTCTGGTACACGTGATCATTGTTCATGCATTGGGGAATAATTATGTGACACTATGCATTGGTAGTGGGGTATAAGTTAAAAAACTATCTGTTTTCTAAATGATAACTCGCTACAAAACAAACACCCAAAAGAAAAAGCCCTCCCATCATGAGAGTTGAGTTTTCTCATGTACCTAACAAAATTGAAGCTTTTCATATGAAACCCTAGGAGTTGTTGATGTGGACTAAACGAACTTGGTGTTGTTATGTCCACGTCACTACCCCAGGGTGCGAGAGATTCGATGAAAGTTCTATAGTTGTCTAAGGGTCATCAATAATTCGAAAAAGCCACGTGTTGTTTTATTTGTTTTTTAATTCAAAACATTATGACGTCGACCCCAATAATACATGTGAACTTTAGTATGTGCACCACCTTGGTTGGAAAATCTTCAACCATACGTTTTTCTTTGAAGTCTTGATTCAGTTAAAGTTGCTTCTTCCATATTTATGTGTTCCTTCTTTATGCACGCTGTCAATGCAATGAGAGAACAAATTTTCTCTCTTTTCTTCTTTTTTTGTTAAAGTAATACTACTCACATCAAGTTTAATCTATGCATGTTCACATTTGCCTTCAAATGTAATTTTATATGAAATTGCATACACTTTGACTAAATCTGCCACTCCTTATTCCTTCATTCTAAACATTCACATATATGATCTAATAAGTTAAATGTTCCCTGTCCTTAAAAACTAGTTTATTCCTAATAGTTGATTCAAATATATGACCTAATAAGTCAAAATGTCCTATGTCTTTAAAAACTAATTTTTCCATTCTAAAATAGTCCATGAACAAAAATAATTTTCGTAATAAAATGCATGTCATAATGTGCACAAGGGTGTTACAATTAAAATAAATTTTGTTTACTAGATCCTTATTAGTGTTTGACAAGTTGACATAACCAAAATTATTAAATCATTCATCATGTGAAAGCTATAGTTTTGTCAACTTGTAGTTTGATCATGATTTTACTCAAATTGACTAGCTTCGCTAGTAGGCATGCCTAACATTTACTATATGGATGATTTCATGATTCAACTTAGAGAGTGTGTGTTTGGTCATCACACACCTTCCTACAATTCCAAATTTTTAATTTGACACATGAAAATGTTCATTGTGCAAAAATGTTCCAAATTTACCTTTTACTAAATGAGGTGAGGAAATTTTTCCTCTACCTTCTCCCTGGAGTACCATTTTTCTTTGCCCGAAAGTTGTCCTTTCAACCCAATTTTCAAAAGGTCATGTTGCCCCTATCTAGTAGTTCTAGATTTCTTTTGCAAAACTATATATTTTGCCAACTCTACTTAAACTTCTGGTGCTAAGTCTTCTATGGTAGGTAAAACTTGCTCCTTAGTTTCCTAATCCAATACAGAAGGCTCATAGAGTTTCAAATTTTCCACATTCAATACTAAGTAAATGCGCATGTATGAGGGTACACTGAGTCTATAGGCGTTATCACCCACCTTCTCCAATACCTCAAAAGGCCCATACCACAGAGCCTTGAACCTCTTACCAAGATGTTGTAGTATTTCTTTGTTCAACTACAACGAAACTTTGTCTCCCACCTTGAATGTTTTTCTAGTTCTGTCTTGATCATTTCGGGCTTTGTACCTTTCCTATTGTTGGGTATGATTCTTTGCATGGTTAGATGATCCAGATTATTTTGATAATGAAATGAAGGCAGAGATATAACAATGAAATATACAAAGATATTGCAATAAACACATAGATACAGTAATGCACAATTTTTATTAATGAGAGAAATGTACATAAACTATAAAATTACAGAGTGAGTGACTTGCTAGAATGGTGAAAACTAATCTCTAAGAAGAGATGTGATGGCTACACTCATTTGCAAGAAGATGATTATGTTTACAATGAGGCTCTAGAGGCCCTTTTAACATAAATAAAACCAAAAACCCTAACCCTGAAAGATGAAACACCAAAATGTTTGCGGGCCTCGATGGGGGATAGTTGATACGTCAACTTACCAAGGGCGTAAACTTTGCACATAGTCTTTGTTTGGGGTAGACAATAGCTCATTGGAAAGGTCTATCCGAGGAATACAATTTTTCCCATCACAATTTGGCTAAAGTTGATAGTGTGAATGTGGTGGGCCCAAAAAATGTTGTTTAGGGCCTCAAAATGGCCCCAAAAGTTTAGGACTCGAAAAGATGTAGAAAAAATGCCAAGGTGGAAACCCTTGTTTTGAGCTAGTGGAATAGGTGAGTGGCCATTGATTTCCTCTTGGATCATTCTCCCCCCTTTAGGAAGCAATGGTCTCCATTCCATCAAGTTCTCGGGGAAGCTTTTGTTGAATTTGAACGTTGGTGAGCTACTTGCCTTGCTGAAGAAGTTGTCCTACTTAGCTTGGTGAAGGTTGTTATGAACTTGTTGTTGGAGGGGTTGGATCTATTCAACCGATATAGTTGCATGATCTTGCTGAGTGTGGGAGGAATTTGTTAGTGAATATGTAGCATGAAGATAATGCGGGGATTTGTTATAACTTCACTTGACTGGATAGTGTGGAGGAACCTTTGTAGGTACAATAAGAATATATTGGTGCTCTTCTACAATCTTGTTGATCTACTTATGCTGGATAGAAGGGTTTGGATCTGAGGCTACAATGATTGTAGTATCCTTCTCTTGTGAACATATTGTGAAGAAGATAAACTTTGCGGTATGAGAGATTACTTTGCAGCACTGTCTTGTCGGGACTACCTCTGGTATCCTATAGAGATGACCTCCTAAAGTAACAATGACGCTATGGGGTCAAGACTCATAAACAACATGACTCTTCTACATATATGGTTGGCCTAACAAAACATCACAGACTTCTAGTGGGGAAACATCACACAATACCTCATCCTTGAAGGGCTTGATGTCGTATGACAGGCGACACTACTGGCTGACATAAAGATCTCGTCCCTAGCAAATCCATCCAATGTTGTATGGTTGTGAGTGTAGTGTTCTCAAAAAATCCAACTTCTTGATAACCTTTACTAAGATGAGGTTCTTCTAGCTTCCTCTATCAACAATAAAATGCAACAGGGTCCCCTTCACCCACATCTATGACTAGAAGATGTGCTCCCCCTCCTTAGGATCCTATGGTTCTTCTAGTTGAATTGTTGCGGTCGCAACAGTAGCAGTGGGTTCTGCATCAATGATTTTTCCTTCTATAATTGTCTGAATCAGAGTCTGAGTTGGGGTCCGGCTCAGGAAATTTTTTAAGAACCCCACCTAAAATTATATGTATAATAAATGGGTGAATCCCCATGACACATGGGAAAATGTGAAGGCTATTTTATCAATAACATAATATGCATATATAATTTTTTGGCAAATCTTTCACCAAATTATATAATCTTGTAAAATTTGGGCAATTCTTTCATGGAATTTTAAAATCTTGTGAAATTGTGGCGAATTTTCACATAATTATAAAACCTTTTAAAATTCTTGGAGAATCTTTCATGTAATTAATGCCAGGTGTTTCATAGGATTCATGTTCTCATAGGAATTGATGTTGAAACACTGTGTTGAAATACCTGGCTGAAACACACACGAAGAAGAATATGCATAATTAATAAGAATGAATGAAGATATGTTGGTGCTAAAACACCATGCTAAAACACCTGGCTGAAACACACTGCACAAACAAAGAAGACTGTGTAGAATTAATAAGAATGAATGCAAATATGTTGGTGTTGAAACACCTGGTGGATTCCTGAAACACCTGGCTAAAACACACACAAAGAAGAATATGCAAAATTAATAAGAATGAATAAAGATATGATGGTGCTGAAACACTGTGCCAAAACACACTGCACATGCGAAGAAGACTATGCAGAATTAATAAGAATGAATGCCGATATGCTGGTGCTGAAACATCTGGTTGAAACACACATGAAGAAGACTATGGCCCTACCAATTGACTCTCCTCATCTAGCTAGCATAGTTACTCCACCATGTTCCATTTTCATCTCTGGTCATTAGTAATAAGTAAATCTATTAATGGAAGGTACCGATAACACTGATTGGATAGTTGAACGTGGTCGCCACCTTAGATTTTGCTTGCCACCGGTAAGTGCCTGCATGTACATGTTTGTGGTTTACAGGTATGACTATGTTTGGAAATTGACATGATACTGTGAAATAATGACTGCTCCACACCCTTCCACATCACCAATAGATGACCAATACCATCACTTGGGGGGTATCCCATCATCACTGAATAAATTAACCAACCACTGCCATAAACGTTCAATCAACATGGTTGTCAGGTTGATTTTTCCCAAGAAATTTGAATCACCACCACCTTTCCAAAAATTCCAACAAATATCCTTCCACTATTCTTGTGTTCTCATGCATGTTGAAGTTCCTGGGTCTATGTTGGGAATTTTGAACCTAAAACTCCTTTGCAATACTGTAACAATGAATTACACAGAAGAATGTTCAACATGGGAGGATATGTAGTCCATCCTGAACCAGTAACCCTCGACACCCTGCGTTGGTGCCCAAAATTCTACAAAATATTTGAAGATGGAGGGTGGGTAGCATATTTCGAGTGATTGGACGGGTTTGACAATGATATTTCCATAGAATTCACCTGAAATTTAACATAAACCCATTCACATGTTATAGGTTTGGATATTAGTGTAATAGAGGTGGTTATATCCTCTGTTACGAGACTTCCCACGACTGGAAGAAAATGGTTTGGACGAAGGATAGCCATTCCTAATGCAAAGACCAATTTCTTGGAGGAAGGAGAGCAAGTGCATCCTAGAGGACATGGCACAACAATAGATTCTTTACCTCAACCTTGGGGCCATGTTATTGTTTTCTTGAAGAAATATATTACATGTGAAGGTAGGTACAAGGTTGTTTACACATATGATTTTGTTATGCTTTCACACCTTTGTCATGGCTCATTGATAAATATGCCTTATTATCTGTTAGAATCTTTGCATAATATGGCACATTATGTAAGATAATCCTATTTTCCCCAAGGTTATGTCACACACCACTGTCTGATAAAATTAATAGTGTTGATAGCCTTGGAAATACAAAACTATACATGGACTCACTTCATTTCCAGGGGAGCAGTGGAAGTTGATGAAAATGATGGCAATGGATTATAAGAGGAGGAAGGAAGTAGTGACATGAGTATTTCAGATAGGGAAAGAGAGGAAAGATAAGGAATTAATGGAGAGTTGGGACAAGATAATGTTGTTGAAGAACTAGGACCTGGAAGTGGTGATGTAGAAATGAGGGATAGCCTTGGAGTTGTGATTGCAGAAGATGTACATATGGAAAATATTGGAGTGTAGATGGAGGAATATCTGAACTAAAACCCTGGAAAATCACCTACCATTATAGCAAAGAAAATGAGCAGTTGATAGAGGAGAATGAACCATCAGAACAAGAAGGAGGGTATACAACAAAAGAATTGAGTGTGAAAGAACCCATGTCATAAATGAGGGAAGGATCAGATACAAAGATGCCTTCTGGACAGGGATGATTTTAAGGATGGAAATTTATTTTTAAATGTAGAAACCTTGGTGAATCTTACTAATCCTTCATATATCAACTATAAATGTTTGGCGATATTTTTGTAAAAATATTCAAATTTATAAGTATTTTATATAGTTTTTATAAAAGTTTTGTGATTTTTAAGATAAAATAATTTTATCCTATAGAATTTGGGTGAATCATTTTCAAAATAGTGAATCTCATTTTTGGAAAAACCATGGAAAATTAGCCCATGAGCGAAATTTAGCCCCTAAAATCATCCCTGCTTCTGGAGATACAGTGAAGGAATTAAGTGTGGATTAAGAGAGGTCATCGTCACTTGAAAGGGAAGAAACTCCACCATAACAGATTCGAGAGGTTGAAACAATGATTCCAAGCGAGAATGTAATTGAGTTGCATGAAGAATCATCTGCTTTGCATGATAATTATTCCCATGTTTCCCCTAATTATGAAGTTCAAATTGTCTTAGAGAAACCTCCCCAAATAGTTCCAAAGCTATTAAGGAGGAAGAGGCCATTGCCAATGTTTCCATCAACTTTCCTAAGTACAATTAGAAGAACCAAGGTTGATGTCACAGCAGAAGAAGCTAAACTAAAAATGGCAGAAATTGAGATTCATGTGTTGCATCCTCTTTCACCCACTGTTACACAAGATCCAATGGGTGATGAATGGAAACAAGAAGTTGTCATTGTAACATAAGAACCAATTGACAACATGCGCCCAAATCAAAGAGTCATTGAAACACAAGAACCTATTGTTGAAAGAGGTAAAAGTCGGATTCATGCCCTGTTATTTGAGAATGATCAAGTGAAAAGAGAATTTTATAGGCTTATGGGGAAATTGGAAATGCTAAAAGTAGAAAAGGGAGCCCAAAGGCCTATGCCTCATGATATGGATTTATTAGTGCAACAAGCCCATATTTTAGGAGGACAAATTGTGCCATCAGAGGAGGTTGAAACACAAGAAACATTTAAGGAATATGTGTGTCCTGAGTGTGGGGATATTTATAGATTGGATGGGTATGAGGTGACCCTTCTTAAGCCCTTATATTTGGGACTAATTAGAAGACAAGAAGAGCTGGCTGAGACAACACAAAAAAAAAATCCACTGCCACACAAGAACCAATGGCTAAGGAAGAAGAAAAAAAAACTACCGAAACACCTGAGAATTCCATTGTAACACAAGAACCAGTGGTACCTGATTTAAATATGTAGTCTAATAAGAATATATAGGAAGTTGTTATTTTAACACAAGAACCACTGATGGCTAAGACCGTTGAACCATCCCAACCTCAGAGTACCACTACTACAAAAGAACGAGTGGTACCTAATTTAAATCAACAATATTTTGAGGCCATAGAAGAAGGCACTGTAACACAAGAACCAGTGACTGAGGAAGAGGAATTACCACAACCAGATAAAGTCACTGTTACATAAGAATCAGTGACACAATCTCAAATTTCTCTGGAAATCAGTGATGAGGATGAACATGAAGTTGACCATTAGGACACAGAAGATAATACTATCTTTTTGCTGGAAGAGATTGATAAATGGAAGCAACAGGTGTCCCCGAATGAGCCACTTTCCTTGGTAGAGGAGTTTCCCTGCCTTGACAACCTGATAAAGCTGGATCCTCTAATGGCAAGTGCCCTTGAACTATGTGTCCACTATATGATCATGGATGCTTGTTCTATGCAGTCAGGGTCGATCTCTATGGGTGTCAGTTGTTCTGTGATCTCTAAGGCGTCAAATAATGGTGGAAAATATGGTTGAAGGAGGTCCACATTGAACATTGGGTGCAGGCCAAGGAAGGGTGGAGTGTTGAACTCAAAAACATTGCTACCCATGGCCTTGGTGATAGTGTAAGGCCCATAGCGAAGTGGGCATAGCTTTTGATGGGGCCCTGTGAGATGCTCCTTCTGGAAATGTAACTAGAATTTGTTGCCAACCTGAAACTGGTGTGGTACCCTGTGTTGATAATGACACTGCTTGTACTTAGCATTAGATTTCTAAAAAATCTCTTGGACCAATTGGTGGTTGTGTTGAATCAACTCAATGAATCTGGTGGATTTTTTGGTCGCAGACTAATCATGGGAAGATTTTTTTTATGTGGTGGCAAGAGGAAGTGAAACATCAATGGGTCCCAAAGGTTGGAATCCCAACCCCACTTGAAATTGGATATGGCCGGTGGAGCTATGAAGAGCCTTATTGTAACTGTGATGAACATGGGGGAGAATATCATCCCATGTATGCGGATGCTTAGATTTGTACATGTGCAGGATGTGCATAGTCATCCAATTGACGACATCTGTTTGGCTATATGTTTGGGGGTGGAAAGCAGTGAATTTTGTGTGTTTAGTGTCCAATAATGACCAAAGACTCGACCAAAATGTGTTGAGGAACCTGTTGTCATGATCGGAGATGATGGTATGTGGTATCCCAAAGTGGACCCGCATTCGTTTGAATAAGATCTTGGAAGTATCTGCCGATGTGATATTTTTCTTGCACGCTGTGAGGATGTCCATCCTCGAAAACCGATCAATGACCACAAATACGTAGTCATTTCCTTTCCTAGTGGACGAAGGGCCAGACATGTAATCCATTGAGATGCATTCTGAAGGATTATCGGGAGTAGGAAGAGGGGTGTATAAGCCTTCCTTCTTCATAGTTGGCTTGTAAATGGAAAATGCAATGCAAGATCTGATATACTTGCTGACGTTCGGTCAAAGTTTTGGCAAATAAAAATGTTTCATAAGAATGACCATAGTTTTCTCGACGCCAAAATTCCCTGCCATACGAATGTAGTGGGATTCCCAAATCATCTTTGCACGCTTTCTTGTAGGAACACAGTGATGGCCCAGGTGGCATAATAGTCTGTCTTGAATGTGAAAATTGATGACAGTCACACCTGTACCCAAGAGCTGATAGGTGGTGGCGAAGTCTGTATCACGCTGGTAAAGTTGGGGCCACTAAGATGCTTCATGTCCACAAGAACGGATCATAGTGGTGAGTGAAACCACGGGAGGTCGACTGAGGCAATCAACAACATGATTTGAGATACATGTCTTATACTTGATGTTGATATGGAATTGTTGCAGGTAGGTGGACCACTTTTTATGTCAGTCGTTCTGCAATTTCCCTTTTGTCTATATGAACTGTAGAGGCTTGTGATTAGTGCGTATGATCTTCTCCTTTCCCAGAATGTAATGTTTCCATTGACGACAAGCTTGTACAATGAAATACATTTCCTTATCATAGGCAGGGTATTTACGGATAGTATATGAGAGTGTCTCACTATGTTATGCCACCGGATGACCATGTTGAGTGAGATCTATGCCCACAACATAGTCAGATGCATCAGTCTCAATATTGAATGGTTGCTGCAAATCGGGAAAGGAGAGTGTTGGAGATGAGCACAAGCGATGCTTTAGATCATCAAATTCTCATTGTTGTTCTTTCCCCCACACGAACTTGGCCCTTCCACCACCCTTGGTCACTTGGCTAAGGGCCCATGCAATATGGGATAATCCCAACACGAATTGTCCGTAGAAGTTGGCTAGTCCCAAGAAGATGCGAAGATTGGTTAGTGTGGTCGGGGCTGGCCAGTCATGGATGAATTGGATCTTAGATGGATCAACATGTACTCCATCCTCATCAATAATGTAGCCCAATTATTGGACCTTGTTCATGCCAAAAAATCATTTTTCCAAGTTGGCATATAGCTTGTGCTGCCGCAGAGTGCTCAAAACCTGTTGAATATGTCGCAAGTGCTCCTCCCAAATTCTATTGAATATGAGGGTGTCATCCAAATATAACACCACAAAGGAGTTGGTGAAAGCTCTCAATACATCATCCATCAACCTCATGAAAGTGGCTAGTGCATTTGTTAAGACAAAGGGAATGACTAGCCATTCAAAGAGACCTTCTTTAGACTTGAAGGTTGTCTTCCATACATCAGTTGGTTCAATGGGAACCTAGTGGTATCCAAAATTTAGGTCAATCTTGCTGAAGAAATTTTCCCCCTTGAGTTGGTCAAGAAGGTCATCAATCTTGGGAATGGGGTAGCGGTTCTTGACCGTGATTTTGTTTAAGGATTTGTAGTCAATGAAGAGTCTCCAAGTCCCATCCTTCTTTTGCACCAGTACAATTAGGCTTCCACAAGGGGAAGAGATGGGTTTGATGTGCCCCTTATGAAGAAGATCTTGGATCTGACATCTGATTTCGTCATTTTCCATCAACAAGAAATGATAGACTGGCCCATTAGGTAGAGGTGCGTCGGGGGTCAGATCAATTGGATGCTTGAATTGGCAGTGTGTCGGTACCCTTGTAGGTGAGGCGAAGATGTGTCTGTATTCTTCCACGATCCCGTCCACTTGCTTCTGCTGCAAAGATAGGCTCTGTGTAGAGGTCACATATGTGGCAATGACCTTCTGCTTACTGTGAGCATAGATCACAAAGAAGATGAACTTCTCGGTCTATGAAATGACCTTAATAAATTTCTTAGCAGAGATTAAAGAAATAGCAGTAGGCGACACTACCTCTGGTATCCTTTACAATTGTCCACCCAAAGTAATAATAAAACTGCGGGGTCTAGAATCATACACAACATGAAGCTTCCACAAATATGGTTGTCCTAAAAGAACATCACAAACTTCAAGGGGAGAAATATCACACAATACCTCATCTTTGAAAGGCTTGATGTCGTAGGGAAGACGCCACTGTTGGCTGACACATAGATCTCTTCCTTAGCAAAGCCAACCAATGATGTAGGGCTATGGGTGTGGTGTCGTTGGCAGGTCTAGTTGCTTGATGACCTCTACTGAAATCAAGTTCTTTTAAATACTGCTATCGACAATGAAATGAATCAGATCCCCCTTTACCCACATCTGCAAGTGAAAGAGTCGTTCCCATTACTCTGGTTCTTTTGGTTCACTCGACCGAAATTTGGTGGTAGCGACAGTGGAACTAGATTCAACATCGATAATATGCTTCTCTCCTTAAGGATTTGATTCAGAATCAAAATATGCCTCTGACTCAGAAGCCTTTAGTTCATCTAGGAGTGACTGCTTGGAGAGACATTCTTCGGTGTTGTGCCAAGGGATTTTATGGTACTCATACCATTTCCACGTGTCCTTCTTCATCTTCTCATTTCCCTTCCTATGTTGCGGCTTGGACTGGTTTTCTTGAGGGTGTCCATCTCAACTTGGTCCCTTGTTGTGTGGGTTGGGGATGCCTTTTCCCTGCTTCGACTGTGAGGGGTTTACAAATCCAAACTCTTTCCTTTTCTTCTTAAATTTCTGGTCAATCTTGATAGCATGTCTATAAGTTGTGTTCAATGTGGCGATGTCCAAAAAATCCATTTTCATTTGAATATATTTGTTCAAAAATCCATGGTATTTGAGCACTAGATGATGCTCATAGTCTTTGATACCCAATTTGGTGCACAGGGTATGGAACATATTGGTGAAATATGGTACCTTCTAGTCCCTTTCTTGACTTAGGGTGGTCCATCTGGTGTACTGGTCCTCATAGATTCCAATAGGGTAGTATTTTTATTTAATGGCATCTCGGAAGGAATCCCTTGTAGGGGCCCCCACAAACATTGTAGATTCCTCTACGACCCTTTGCTCAGAGTAAGTATCACACTAGTATTTAACATGGGGAACAACCTTGAGGAGTGAAAAAGTGATATTTTCCCTATCGAAAAAATTGTGGACCAAAAAATACCCTTTGAGCAGATTCAACAATTTATATACAACATCTGCATCTATCAGTCCTTCAAATAAGGAATATCAAAATTTACCTGTACCTTGAAGGGGGTTGCATGGCCGCTTAATGAAGATGCTTCTCCTGTGGGAAACTGTCAAAAGATCAACGTGAATTTGTCCATGATTTCGTTCCTTTGTCGAACGAGGGCTTCCTCAAGCAAAATTTTAATATGATGTCCTGCTCCATCATCTTTCTTTTCGTCCCCCATGGGTTATTTTTGGGCTCAATGTAGCCGACCTTGCAATGGATCAATTGGTTCAAGTCCCAACTTCTTGTACCCATATCTTGTTGGGGACATGCGCGAAGAAAAACAAATGAAGAGAAGACCACTCTGATACCATTGATATGGATTTAGGAGTGAAACGAATTGATTAACAGACTGAATACAATAAACACAGAGATATGAATTATAACACAAATATCCAATGAACAATATCTTTTATTGAATAATGAAATAGGATGAAACTGTAAAACTACAGAACTGAAACACTTTCTTGAATGGTGGTAGCTATCTCTAAGAAGAGATGTGGCTGATACGTGCATATGTCTGAGCATAATGAATTACAATGAGGATCTAGAGGCCTTTTTGATATTACTCATGAATTCCAAAACCCTATACATCCAAAAACCTAATCCTAGGAGGTGAAACATCAAAAGTCATGTGGGCCCCTATGGGTAAGTTGGTACCTCAACTTCCTGGGGTTGTAACTTTTGCATATGACCTCCATTTTAGGCACATGATAGCCCGTTGGAAAGGTATTTCAAATATCTACACATTCCGCCATTAAAATCTAACTCCATCTACAATTTGAGGGTGGCAATCCAAAAAAACATTGTTTAGGCCTCTAAAATGGCCTTGGAAGTACAACAAGATGTGTTGACATGAAAACATACAAAATAATCCAGTTGGATTAGGTGAGAGGCCACCAATATCCACCTGGAAGATGTGTAGGGCTTCAGACAACCCCATAAGTGTAGAACCCACAATTACAAAGAAGTACAAAAGAACGTGTTGAACTAAAAATGGACAAGAGGAGCTAGTTGGAATAGGTGGGTGGCCACCAATAGCCAACTGGATCAACAAAAGAGTTTTTGAGATGTAGAATCCCTTCTCCATCATACCAATTCTTCCTTCATGAATAATTAACTCTTTTTAATATTAAATCTATTAAGGAAGGAATGGCTTATAAAATTATTAGTGCCTCTAAGTTTTTAGAAACTTTCTCCCAGAGTGATTTCTTAGATAAACATTTCTTGTGTGAGATTTATTTGCATGAACATGCCTTCCTATTGGATATAAAATTTAATCCTGTTCCCTATGTAGGATATGTTCAACTAAGATCCTTCACATATTTTGTGAAAAATTAGGAAAAATGGTGGAATGCCTTCCACACAATCAAGAAGAATGAAGGAGATGCTACATTATGGATTAGGGGTGAATCCCGCACTCCTGTTACTATTTTTAATATACATCAACATCTACTCTCTTCATCTTATAAGACTAAAAAAGTGGCATACCTTCAAAGGTTTATCATAGATTCTTGTGTTAAAACAATTAATGATCAAAAACTATTTGCATTGGAAGGTAGCAGATTTAGATGGGAAGCATCCTCTATAGCCTTGAGGACCAAGGATCCCTACAATCATGATAATTTTACCTATGCTCTATCTCAGGTTCCTAGATATGTTGAGTGCATTCAAACTTGTGGTCCATAGTGGTTGGGGATGAAATTTCATTTCCCTCTTATTTGGTTGCCAACAGAGAAGTATCAACATAAGTACAGATTGACTAAGAATACTGAAAGGGAATGTTAGGAAAAAATTATTTATTCTAGGGGCTACAGGAATTTAGAAGATAATGTTGCATCATCCTACAATATTTCTAATTTGCATTGGAAAATTTCATTCCCTAACTCAGACTCTGATTCTGAGTGAGTGAAGTTGCATGGGGACATGCATTGGTGCAGTTGGGGGGAGATATTGGGTGCTAAAATTTCCCCTTTTTCCTTATCATTTCCATGCCATTTTCATATCAATCTCTTGTATTAATTCATCCCTGGAACCTATTGTTTACATTTCCTATGAGAACATTCAATCCTAGTCCCCGGAGCAGGTATAATTCATTATTCATTGTGTTATGTTAATCCATAGTTTACTTGTAAATTAGGATGATGTTTCCTGAATCTTAATTTGGGTAATTACTGATGAATTAATAAGAATAAATGAAGTCTACAAATATGTTGGTGCTGAAACACCTGGATTAAATACGCACGAAGAAGACTATGGCACCACCGATTAACTCTCCTCATGGATCTAACATATCCAGCTGGCAACGAGAGATCTTCATGAATTAACACAAATTATCTAGGGAATTGTGCAACTTGCCACATCATTGGATAACAATTGGAGCACCAATTTATAAGTTTCTAATTTTTGCTAATGTAATCTTAATGGTCTCTGTTTTAACAAGTTATGAACATCTTGAGAATCGAAATATTCTCAAGACTGTTCGAACTACTGTTAGTTTCATTCTATTATGAGAACATGGCATGGTTTAAAATATGTACAGAGCATTTACGCTAGGGAGCTAGTCCTTCTTTTTCCATTAAGCACTAGAGAATTAACATTATATATGACAATTTAATATCTTAATAAGAAGTGACAATGTTCAACTGAATTTTTGTTCAACTGAATTTTTGTTCGTGATTAATTCCTTTTAGTTTTTTTACAGGAAACTCTGTTTGGAGGCAACGACCCACCTCCAGAAAGATATCGCCTCAATCGATTGTTATTTTTACCTTCCTGTGCATGTCACATGATAAATCAACAACTTAACCTTTGTATGTAGTCTGTATTATTAATGTTGCTGAAGAAGTAATTATTTTTGGATTGATGCTGCTGAATAAATTGCAATTGTTGCTCTAACAATTTTTTTATCTTGAAAGTGTAATATTTATTGAATGGTTCGGTTAGTCCTTGATGATTATTATTGTTGTTACATCTCAACCATCTCACTGAATGATATCATAGATTAAGTTCTCTACTATTTATTGCTAAGCCAAATCTATATGGAGGTGTGATTGTATATTTATGATTTAATGAAGTTACAATTTCTTTGAAGTGCAAATTTTATTTATGAAATCATAGAGTAGATATTTTGAGAGGATTTGATTTCTTGTAAAAGTAATATAGATCATTTAATTCATTTCATTTGAGTGGTTTATTTTCTGCAATGAGTGGTTTAGTGGTGAAGGATTAATTCAATAGTTAGATTTAGAATTGTTCAATGAGAAGGAAATCTATAACAGTCTCAACAATTATCAGAGTTTGAGTAGGTATTGATTAGCTTGGGTGATTGCATATGAATTAGTGTCAAAAGAATCAGTTTATGCATATACTGTGCTTGATTTCCTTTGAAATAACCAAACTAGATTACAAATCATTTCATAATTTTTTTATTGAGAGACTACATGCAAATTTATTTTATTCATGACATTAAAATGATAAATGCATTAGAGGAATGTTGATCTCATTAGAAACAAATGTCCTACGATTATTGCTTAGGAATCTAGTAGTCCAGTACATGGACCATTTTTCTCTTCACTTAGCAACTCATGTTTTGATGAATACCAACATGTCTTCTCAAAGAAAATATAAATAAACATAATATATTCTAAATGGAGAATATTTTTAAGTCATTATACAAAGAAAAAGGAAATAAAAATATTTTTCCATGAACTAGAAGCATCAAATAAGAACTAGAAGCATTCAAGGGACTAACACAATCTTTAATCAAAATAAAACCAAAGTTCTAAAGATGAAAAAATGGTCCAAATGAAAACAACAAACAAACCATTAAATTTTTCCAAGATATCAAAGTTACAAATCCAAGAAGTTTCATGCACTTGAGTCTTGAATGAGCCCATTCTTGCTTAGTGAAAGTCATGTTAATTAGTTATTTAGCCTTTAATACTAGGACGCTATCTATGTGAAGAGATAGGTCTCAACTTACTCAAATGCCAGCTTCATTTTCTATCAAATATATGAAAAATAGAATGCCTTAGTTAACTATCAAACCATCAAACTTAAAATAGATTCAATCAAATAAACGTAGATTCAATGTTACACTGTTTAATACAAAATATAGAACCTATTTTTACCTTAAATGTAATCTCAAATTTACATATGGTAATATTGCTCCCATAAAGAATTACCTTTTTCCAACGTACTCCAAAAATAGAAGAACCATTAAGTAAAAAAACTAACAAGAATCACATCACTTGTGTCATTCCATTCATTATTTCTACAACACCAATCATCAATGGAACATGTAAGTCAAAATAAGAGTCCCCTCCTGTATATTGGTTTAGGTAGCATTTTGGGGTATATTAATATCCCAGTTCACATCAACATGTCGATCCTCATTTTCTATATTTTGAATAAGAAACTCTAATAGATGAACTATTATTAAGAGCCTCCAAAATATTATATTCCATATCAAGTTCATTAGAGGATTTTTTTGTGTTGTCTTCTCCCCTTCTATCACAATCTAATTGTGACGTAACCTCCCCTCGGCGGGCGGTCACACTACCAGGACCTTCGTTTTCCACGGGCCCGAAGAACTCAATAGCTCTTCCAACTCCCCTTGGGAGCCTTCGTTCCCCACAGGTTCCTCCTCGCCGACCTCCTCTTCGGATATCGGGAGATCGGGTCTCGCGATATCGCGAGGCTCGTAACACTTCTCCTGGCCACTCAAACGCCGAGTCCCGAGTGCCGATGGTCAACGGTCAATGCTCTGTATATCGGGGAATTCCCTATCGGGAAATCGGCAGATGAAAGGAGGTGATTTTCTCACCTTTCAAAACCCTGAACGTCGATGTGCGATGCCACGTGCCGTCCTCCGCTCCGTCTCCGTGGGACCTGTCACAACTTGGGGCTTCGCAGTTCCTCTGTTCTCCCTTCGAACTTGAAACCACCGAAGTGCCGAGTCCCGACTCCCCGGGATCTCGTGTCACCTGTCCTTCCGATGATCGACGACTCTGACTAAATCCGGAAATCGTGACTCGCGATTTCGACGTGCATACAACTCTTGCACTCGCCAAACCTGATATGCCGATATGAAATGGTAAACAGACTCCTCCGTACGCCTGCGGTTGATCCCCTTGCAACTCCTCCATGATCTGACGGTCTGTGGGGTTTGAAATATTTACTCCACAGCTTTCGATCGTCGATCCTCTTCCTCTTGAAGAGTTCTCCGCTTTACCACCTTCGCTCTATATGAACTTCACTGGGGCCTACTTCCACTGAGAAGCAAAGGCGCTATCCCTCATGAGCTTCTGCAACTCTGACTCCTTCAGAGATCCCTCAAACACGCTCCCTGGGCTTGACCTCGACCTTCGCCAACCCTCTGCGATGCTGAAGAATTCCAGGTTCCATGCACTCGCAGTCACAACAACCTGACCTTTCCCTTCTCAGACTTGCTACTGGAAGTTCAGTTCGACCTGCACTCACCTGCACAGCTCGAATAATCCAAATCAACTCCAGGTTGAACGAGAATGAGAGTTTAACTGTAGAGCCTCCTCAACGCACTCTATGTGGAGGAATTCGATTGCACTCTATGCAGGAATCTCCTGGCTCAATCAGAGAAACAATTGAAACTCATTCACTCATTCTCTCAGGTTTCGAACCTGATATGCAATCACATAAGCAGCATATAGAAGATAAGCATATAAAGAGGCAAGTATGCAAAAAAATAATATCAACAACACACAGAACTCAAACACAGCCATGGAATTGAATCAAGAGCTTTCTTCTATTAATTCAATCTGTACATGGGGTTTCTTCACGAACTCTCTGCTCTGTTCTCTGTTGCTCTCTATGCTAATGCTGAATGAATCCCCATCAATTACACAAGGAGGGTGCCTATATTCGTTTTCTCTCCTGGAAATGAAACTGTCTAATCTACAACTAACCCTATCTACCAGCATTTAAAACTGTTAAATGCATTCTTATCTATATTACATTACAAGTGCGCTTCATATAAATGCATTCGTTCAAATGACGACGCACCAATATTTTCAAAGAAATTCAAAAAAGGTATGTGAAAGTATGTGCTGGCGCTGTCCAGCTGTATGTTATTTACTCTACGCGCTGGCTCGCTTGATGAAGTGTGGATGCTCCTGCATCATACTCCTCAGCTCAAAATATTTCATGGGCTCCTGTCCATGAGCTCTGATACCACTCTGACGTAACCTCCCCTCGGCGGGCGGTCACACTACCAGGACCTTCGTTTTCCACGGGCCCAAAGAACTCAATAGCTCTTCCAACTCCCCTCGGGAGCCTTCATTCCCCACAGGTTCCTCCTCACCGACCTCCTCTTCGGATATCGGGAGATCGGGTCTCGCGATATCGCGAGGCTCGTAACACTACTCCCGGCCACTCAAACACCGAGTCCCGAGTGCCGATGGTCAACGGTCAATGGTCCGTATATCGGGGAATTCCCTATCGGGAAATCGACAGATGAAAGGAGGTGATTTTCTCACCTTTCAAAACCCCGAACGCCGATGTGCGATGCCACATGCCGTCCTCCGCTCCGTCTCCATGGGACCCATCGCAACTCGGGGCTTCGCAGTTCCTCCATGCTCCCTTCGACCTTGAAACCGCCAAAGTGTCGAGTCCAGACTCCCTGGGATCTCGTGTCACCTGTCCTTCCGATGATCGACGGCTCTGACTAAATCTGGAAATCGCGACTCACGATTTCGACGTGCATACAACTCTTGCACTTGCCAAACCTGATATGCCGATATGAAATGGTAAACGGACTCCTCCGTACGCCTACGGTTGATCCCCTCGCAGCTCCTCCACGATATGACGGTCTGTGGGGTTTGAAATATTTACTCCACAACTTTCGATCGTCGATCCTCTTCCTCTTGAAGAGTTCTCCGCTTTACCACCTTCGCTCTATATGAACTTCACTGGGGCCTGCTTCCACCGAGAAGCAAAGGCGCTATCCCTCATGAGCTTCTGCAAATCTGACTCCTTCAGAGCTCCCTCGAACATGCTCCCTGGGCTTGACCTCGACCTTCGCCAACCCTCTGCGATGCTGAAGAATTCCAGGTTTCATGCACTCGCAGTCACAGCAACCCGACCTTTCCCTTCTCAGAATTGCTACTGGAAGTTCAGTTCGACCTGCACTCACCTGCACGGCTCGAATAATCCAAATCAACTCCAGGTTGAACGAGAATGAGAGTTTAACTGTAGAGCCTTCTCAACGCACTCTATGCGGAGGAATTCGACTGCACTCTATGCAGGACTCTCCTGGCTCAATCAGAGAAACAATTGAAACTCATTCACTCATTCTCTCAGGTTTCGAACTTGATATGCAATCACATAAGAAACATATAGAAGATAAGCATATAAAGAGGCAAGTATGCAAAAAAATAATATCAACAACACACAGAACTCAAACACAGCCATGGAATTGAATCAAGAGCTTTCTTCTATTAATTCAATCTATACATGGGGTTTCTTCACGAACTCTCTGCTCTGTTCTCTGTTTCTCTCTATGCTAATGCTGAATGAATCCCCATCAATTACACAAGGAGGGTGCCTATATTCGTTTTCCCTCCTGGAAATGAAACTGTCTAATCTACAGCTAACCCTATCTACCAGCATTTAAAACTTTTAAATGCCTTCTTATCTATATTACATTACAAGTGCGCTTCATATAAATGCATTCGTTCAAACGACGACGCAACAATCTTTTCAAAGAAATTCAAAAAAGGTATGTGAAAGTATGTGCTGGTGCTGTCCAGCTGTATGTTCTTTACTCTACGCGCTGGCTCGCTTGATGAAGTGTGGATGCTCCTGCATCAGATTGCCAAAGAGTTGGTGCTCTATCAAATGGAAAATTGTTTATGTCATACTTTCTTACATATAATCTTAAAAATGTATCATATATTTATAAATATTGTTCCTCAACTTTGAATTCAATAATGATATTGCACTAAACATTCTTTGATTGTCCACCGATCCCAAAATCATGGTTTGACATAAATCTGCTAATTTGAAATATTATGACATGTTTTCTTCTAGGTATTGGTTTTCACCTAATTTAGTCCATAATATTGTTATTGCACCATGTTCTAGAGGTTTTTCCAAACCAAAATATTGAGCTAACATGTTTTGATAAAAGATATTGGCTTGTTGATACAACTTTGATGAATCTAATATACCTTCAATCTCTTTTCCTTGTACTTTGCAATTCTTGCCAAATTGGTGCACTAAATTTTTTTGTTTTGTTAAAAGGTCAACTCTTTTAGCCTATATATTGTGTTCAAGTTTCCAATATTGAGGGTATACCAAAGACATGGCCTCCAATAATTCATCTCAAGGAAATCGTTCCCTTATCTCTGATGCTAGTGATTTTGCAATTTCTATCAAGTTGTGCTTCACTGAAATCACAACATTGTTGAATTGGTCTCTTGACACATGGAACTCTTGAGTGATTTGTCCCATCTTACTAACATAATGAAATGGAACCATATACCCGCGTACTGCCATACATAGTATTCCTTTTCCATCAAACTTCAAATAATTTTCAATGTTTTCTATATCGATGATAGTAGTCCAACCTTTAAACGTTGGACCTGTGAAAGACTTTGGCATTGTATACAAATTATCCAATTGAAGACATGCTAATTTTCTTGTATGTATGTATTCTACAATATAAATTGTGCGACTCTAAGACATTTTCACAAGGACATTCATTTCATAAATAATAGGAATAATTCTAGCCAATGTTAATAATGTCTCTATATCAGTTAATCGAAAGAGAATATCGTGAGCTTTATCTACACTGAAGCGATGTTCATACATCACCCCTACTAAGGATTGGTACTCACTAAATAGTCTTTGATCTGGTCCATTCGATGAGATCCATCTTGTATCAACATCTTTTAGTAGCAATTTTCCATCCGTAACACCCTTGGAAAATTGTTGAAACTCTTTCAGTCGCTTGGGACTACTACAAAAGTATGTATGAGTTTCACATACAAGATCTTCAACTTTTGAAACCAGTGGAAACTTGCTTACCATTTTAAATTAAGGATTCATTCTATGAGCCATACAATGAATACCAATAATAAATGGTGAAGTTGATAGTTGTAGTTTGACACAAATGTCATTCATTTTCCCTTGCATGACTACTTCTCCATCTGCTCCGACACATACCAATTTTTTTGCAATCACTAAATGATCCATACCACCATTTTCCTTCAAATTCTCGATGGCAAGTTCATAAATATTTTGAGTTTTATAATTCTCCCTCATTTTATGAATCCCATGTAAATATGAATGCCTAACATGATCATTAACCATATAAATGCTCATGCAAATCCATGAAGTATTATCAATAGATGTAACTTCCTCCAAAGACAATGAAAAAAAACATAGCATTTGCAATATTCTCTTTCAAATCATCCATTTTTACTTGAGCTATATATTTTGCCCATTCCCAACGACTTGTTAATGACCAATGATAATATGGAAAATTTGACACTTCAAGAAAATATATAAATTTCTTGTAATCTGGATAATATGTCATAGGACGACCTCTAGATAAGATGTGAAATAAAATGCTTAATTGCATCGTATTGGATAACAAATTTATTTCCATCATCTTTCCAAATAGAGATGTGATGGTTCCTGCACTTGCCTCGAGTTTTCTCTTACTGATTAAGTATTTATTATATTCATATTCATATTTGACATGTCGACATTCCTCAGATGATTTCCAACTAATCATAATAGATTTTTCCTTGCCATTTTCAATTTCCTTATCATACACCTTTCCTACATGCTTCTCTATTGTATCCAACTTCATCTGCAATTTTAATGTCTTTCCAAGTTTCCAACTACATATAATCAATCTAACTTCTCGTGAAGCCTCTTTCTCATTTGTTGGAGGTATTGGTTTAATAAATGGAAGTTTTGAGACCCATTCTGATTGGAATTGTCTCCCTATGTCCCATTGGCCTTTTTTCCTTTTCCGTGATTGTGAATGGTTTGTGTTTCCTTCCAAGGGAAAACCTTCAACATTGTTATTGTCAATTTCTGGTGAAATTGCATTCATCTCAATTTGATATCTAAATGAACCTATTTAATCATCTATTATATGGATATTAGATGCATTCTCAGAATAGTTGACATCTCTTTCACTGATGGGTTGCTCAAAAGAGCTTGAATCATGAAGAGAATATGGGTTCTTGGATTGAGCCTTTTGAAAGTATAAAAATACATCCCTTTGTATTGATGTTTTCTTTCCATGATCGTTGTTTGACATCTCAACGAAATTTTCACAATTAGAATTTCAAATTGATCTAGAAACCAAAAGTGAAACCCACATGAGAAAAATAATATAAAATTAGTCATCCATTTGGAAAGTCAACACAAATGAAAGAAATATATCAATTTTAAGAACTCAATCATTCTCAACAAAACCAACAATACTTATCTAAAAAGAAGTCACTTCATTATACAACAAGTCATTTTCATTTTGAATATTATTATTGGCTCAAAATAATGCCACATCAATAAAAATCCATTTTTAAAAACTATTTTTCCTGTGATAGGTTGGTTTTAGGTTGATAATCTGTTAAAAAATAGAAACTTAGGCCATACAATTGATATGTCATCCTATATCAATTGTGATGATATATTAGGATTTTCCTGCTATGCCATGCCAAACAATAATGATGATTTGTAATTTTTTACATTCACCTACAAATAATAGCTATAAAGTACATTCACCTACAAACACATATTACTAATAATATGAACAACAAACTTGCAGATATGAAAACAATAAACTACACAGATATAAGAAGCATCCTCAAAACCTAATCCTACTTCCTAATCAAATGGATAACAATGCCTGTGTTAATGCATCCCAATTGGAGAATGGTTGTGGCATGTATGCATGTACAACTACACTAAGCACTCCTCCTTAAAATCTGTACCCTCACTCAACTCCTCATGTATGCACACTAACTACCTAGGAATTGGAGCCCTTCTCTAAGAATAAATCATACATTTTTATAACTAAATTGAACTGAAATCTAGACTGATATAAAACTTAACTGAATTGGAAATTACTAAATATGGAACAACAATGAACTGAGGTGAAAAAACATATGCCCATTTTTCTTCTTGCTAAATTTTAAATTTTCAATAAGCCTCACTTCCGTCCATTCAAGCATGGAATTTATGGTCGAAAACCTATAAATGGAAAAAGTTAAGAGATTAGGAGAGGGAGCATACTTCCATTCATCGGAAATGGGAATATAGTCAAGGTGTATGCAGGTTGAAAGAGAAGATATTGATGGGAAAAGCCCATTTTTCTTCTTGCTAAATTTTGAATTTTCAATATTAAGCCTCACTTTTGGCCATTCAAGCATGGGATTTATGGTGGAAAAGTTAAATCCTATATCTTAACTGGAAATTTGGGTACAAGTTCCATGCATTGTAGGAGTAGCACTTTATATCTCCATTTGATTTCACGAGTATGTAATTATTTGAAGTTTACAACTTGAATTGGCATTTGAGAGTAGATTTAGTAATGTTGGTTTGGGACTTGGGTTCTTATGTGTTTGGTTATAATTGGGTTGAAATAGTAATATATGGTCACTGGTGGGTTAGGCAAAACCTGGAGTGGACTATGGAAAATTTTGGTTAATTGATTTTCATGGTGAAAAATGGCCATATGGATAACTATCTTTCATTATTTTTCTGTTTTTAGCATAATAAGCAGTACAATATGATATAGGCTATAGAAATAGGTTGAGGAAATGTATGTATGAAATTATAATACCAACAACTTAGTATATTGTATGAGGATGCATATGAAGTGTTTGTAGAGATGTAAGCATTAGATTTTTCATTCTTTCTCATTGTTAGGCACAAACTCACTCTAGGCATGCCACATATATCTAAAATTGTCTATAACTATGTTTATCTCGATGTGTGACATGGAATTGACACTACAATATCCACACAAGTACAAGCATGCATTTGAATGGAATTTTCTCTATTAAAATGGATTTAGGGATGTGAAATTGTAGCTTTGTGGGAAAAATTGCATTACTTTTTCTTTGGATTGTATTCTTGCTTGGAAAGCTAGTATGATCGGTGGGTGCTCTATCAATTGTGCATGGAAACACAAAACAATTTGGATTTGGGAAACATGGTGTCGAAACACCGTGTTTCAAAACCATCTTGTGAGAATGATTTAAAAACACCCAGGTAATTTATCCAAATTGTGGGTAAGCTCAAAAAATTAAACATAGTCGACAAAACTATTGTTCTACTCCAATCACTAACCCAAATAATCACTTATCATGACCTGAATCCTTTGTTATCCTGGAGCCTGGATCTTGGGTGGGCTCTATCACTGTCACTAATCAGGATGACACTTGTGCATGGAAACACACAAGCAAAGAGCATTGGGAAACATGGTGCTGAAAAACCATGTTGAAACATCATGTTTCAACACCAGCTTATGAGAATGATTTAAAAACGCCCAGGTAATTTATCCAAATTGTGGGTAAGCTCAAAAACTTAAAGTCTTAAACAAAGTCTACAGAACTACTGATATACTCCAATCACTAACCCAAACAATCACTCATCATAACCTGAATCCTCTTCTCTCCTGGAGGTTGGGTGGGCTCTATCACTAATCAGAATGACACTTGTGCATGAAAACACACAAGTAATGAGCATTGGGAAACACAGTGTTAAAAAACCATGCTGAAACACCGTGTTTCAACACCAAATTGTGAGAATGATCTAAAAATGCCTAGGTAATTTATCCAAAGTTCAAACTGTGGGTAAGATAAAAGAAACTTAAACACATAACTACTGATTTGCTCCAATCACTAACCCAAACAATCACTCATCATGACCTGAATTCTCTGTTATCCTGGAGGTTGGGTGGGCTCTATCACTGATCAGGATGACACATGTGCATGGAAACACACAAGCAAATTGGAATGAGCATTGGGAAACACGGTGTTGAAACATTGTATTGAAACACTGTGTTTCAACACAAGCTTGTGAGAATGATTTAAAAATGCCTAGGTAATTTATCCAAACCGTGTTGGAGAAATTTCTATTTTCGACACACTAGTTCAGTGGGACTTAACTGACTAGTTCTATTTTAGACTTTCTATTTTTACCATCACTATTATGCATGCATGCATTCCTAAGGAAAACTAACTGCTTTATTGCTTTTCTTAATTATGGAATGTTTTTCCCTATATATGAGCGTATTCCACTCATTCATTGTATCATATTGATCATGATCTATGTATCAATCATCAACTCATTGGAGTAGTGTGAATATATTTTCTCATTCTTCCATATTGAATTTCTCTTCCTTTTTTGATAAGATTTTTTTGTACTTGCTTTAGCTAGATCTCTTATGCTAGTTTCCATGAAACACTGACATGGTATCAGAGCTATGTTGTTTGGAGCAAGCCAGACAAGCCAAAGAATAGGGAAAATTGAGGTTTCAATGAGCTAAATCCGTGGTCGTACCTTTTAGCAGTTATTCCTCCCAAACTATTACATTTTTGAGGAAATGGACCATGTGGAAAGTAAATTGACCCATTTTGGAAGTGGGTTTTCAACCGTTTGGTGCGATTCTTCACCATTTGCTCATAAAGTAAGATGCAAGATAGCCTCCTGAAACTGACACGAATCCATGGTCATACCTTTCATCAGTGATTACTCCCAAAATATTAATTTTTTGAGGACACAACCCACTTGGAAAGTAAATCGACCCATTTTGGAAGGGGTTTTCAACTGTTTGGCAAGATTCCTCACCGTTTTCTCAAAAAGTAAGCTGCACAATCATCTCTTGAAACTGATACGATTTTTCACTTAAAGTGCCCTTTCTGCCGTGATTTCTTAATTTTTCACTTGCAGATTGAGAGTAAATTTTTAGGGGTTATTAGAAATAGTGGGAGAGATGGATATGACAATTATTATACAGTCAAACTTGGTGGTAATCCTCACACCATACAATTATTTTGATTGGAAGCCGAAGACAGATTTCTAACTCAAAAGGAAAGGAATGTATAATTTGACGATGGCGATAGAAACATAACCTGCATCAGCAATTGAGAAGATGAGATGGGAGAACCATAAGGATGATTCCACAAGACTACTTCTTGAGTTAATCTCCACTGATTTATGGTTTCATGTTGTTGCATGCAAGACTCCAATCAAGATCTGGACCACCTTGAAATGACTCTTTGGAAAGTAGGATGAGATGCGAGGTCATATGCTTGAGGTAGAGTTGAATACCTTATACCCTAAAAGTTTTGATAATATACAAGATGTCTTTACTAAATTTAGATCTTTGATTTTGAGCTTGGGTGAATGTGGTATTGACAAGTCTACACAAGAGAAACAACTTATTCTAACATTCTTGGCCAAGCTAGGACCAGAATACACTGTATATGTCTCCAATTTCCATTATGGAAGATGTCTTTTTGGAACAAATTGGAAAATGACTACGTTGGCTCAGTTCATTGAGTCTCTTACAAAAGAGTAGAAAAAACTCATACATATGGGCCTCATGAAAGATCACAAAGCACAGGAACTCACCATGCATGATGGAAAAGGGTCATCCAAACAGAATGGGAAGGAGGGATATTCCAAACCCTTCAATGATTCTTCAGGTTCTAGAGACTCTTTAGATTCGAAGAAGAAGAAGAAGGGAAAGCAATGCACTTACTTCAATAAACCGAATCATGAATAATCCACATGCATGAAGAAACAGATTGATCTTATGGCACAGGAACTTCAACAGAACAACCTTCGAAACTTCATTCTAGAGGGATTAAAGAAACAGAAGGAAGAAGATCATGCTCCTAAGAAAGGTAATCATCATGCTCTAGCTGCAATTAATTTCTCATCTGATTCATGGATTATACATTTTGGTGCATCCCATCATATGGAAGCGAAAGAGGAAGTCTTATCTTCTTTGAGTCCATGATCAAGACCCCCTATTCTCATGGGGGATGATACTCCAATAGTAGTAGCAGGAGAGGGGAGAGTGGGACTCCACAATGGCAGTTTTGAGAACGTTTTACATGTTCCAAATCTTTCTATGAATCTTCTCTCAATTTATCAGATCACCCAGAAAGGTAAAAAGGTTGAATTTACATCAGATTCAGTTTCAGTAATTGACATGCATGACAATTCTATTATTGAAATTGGTGAGGTGGATCACAAGTCAAGGTTGTATAAATTCACTAAGTTTTTTTACGATGACTCATCTATTCTACATACACATAAGGAGAGTACTTTGCATTCACCTCTAGTGAAACATGCATATACTCTTGTGCTTCCATTAGCTTCAGACATCATAGATGATTCCATACACTCATATTTTGTACATGGATATAAGCAGGTAGTACAGCCGGATAAGAAGCCAATGTCGAAGCTTCAACAGATGCCCAAGAAGGTACAAACCACACTTCAGGCAGTAGACAACCTTGCAGGGAATCCATTGGATTCAAGGATGACTCGATCTCAGCATGAGGAGCTTTCTCATGTGCTTTCAACTTCAGAACCTGTGATTCCCATGCATTGTTATATGGTTCAATCTACTGATCCGCAGACCTACAATAGGGTTGTGGGAAATCCATTATGGCAAGAAGCCATGTAGAAGGAGTATGAATCACTCCTAAAGAATCAAACTTCACACCTAGTTCCACTTCCCCCAGAAATGAATGTTTTCAGGTGCATATGGGTCCACAGGATCAAGAGGTACAAGGCTAGACAGGTTGCCAAAGGACTTCATTAGATCCATAAATATTTCTACATCTTCACAAAGACTTTTAGTGAGCATATTTTTTAGAATTTGCAGGATCATCTTGCAGTGAAGAACACAGTTGCCTAACAGTTGTTATTTTCTTCTTTTGATACATTATCTGTTGAGGGGGGGTTTTTTCCCCACGTGGTTTTCCCTCTTTCCTCACTTTTATTCAGTGTTCATTAGTTTCATTGTACATGAGTACCTAAAATAGCCTAATAGTTGGGACTCATTTTTTACGCCATAGTGATGTTTGGGGGGGTGTTGGAGAAATTTCTATTTTCGACACACTAGTTCAGTGGGAGTTAACCGACTAGTTCTATTTTTACCATCACTATTATGCATGCATGCATTCCTAAGGAAAGCTAACTGCTTGATTGCTTTTTTTAATTATGGAATTTTTTGCCCTATATATGAGTGTATTCCACTCATTCATCATATCATATTGATCATGATCTATGTATCAATCATCATCTCATTGGAGTAGTGTGAATATATTTTCTCATTCTTCCATATTGAATCTCTCTTCCTTTCTTGATAAGCTTTGTTTGTACTTGCTTTAGCTAGATCTCATGTGCAGGTTTCCATGAAACACTGACAAACTGTGAGTATTAGGTAAGCTCAAAAACTTAAACACATAACTATTGATCTATGCCAATCACTAAACCAAACAATTACTCGCCATGACCTGAAGCCTCTGCTATCATGGAGGCTGGGTGGGATCTATCACTGATCAGGGTAATCCCTACTAGCATAGGCACTTAATGATTGCCCAAAACAACTCTTCTACTAGTAGAGCAAAGAACCATGAGCCCATAAATGATAAGATATAAATATTATCCCTGAGTTGTAGATAGGGATCATAATCCACTTACCCGATATCAAGGTGTTGCAGGCCGAAAACTAGAAATGTTGTCACAGAGCGACCAGGAAGATGGCAAGAACTCGACGTTTTCTCCTCCTGTAATTTGCAAATTTTGACAATAGAATTTTGAGTTCGATCTTGTCCTTTGAATATTTCAAGCTAGGATTGGTTGAATATTTCAAGGCGAACCACTTGGATCTATTAATATTGTGAATCACCATAAAATTGGGGAATTTTTTTCCGAAACCCATGACCAAATTCATGTAAAAACTCCAAATCGGGGGCATCCTCTGCAAAAAATCCAAATCATTGGGAGAAAAATCCATAAGGCCAATGACCATTCCCAAATTGAGGCGAATCAAGGTCCTTGGCCCTAGTAAAAATCTAAAATTGTGGGATAAACCCTTGAAGATCAATGGATACTCCCAGAAATCGGGCAAAAGGGAGGATCGATCGCCATTTTGGGGATAAATATATAATTAATATTGTTTTAAAAATAAATGGGGGTTGAATTGGAATTAATATGTTTTTTTTTTAATATATAAAATTCTCCCTACCAAAATTTGAAGGGGCTAAATTTCTCCCATAAGCGAAATTTCACCCCTAAAATTTTCCATGGTCTGGCTCTGTCTCTTTGAGCTCGACCACCAATGGCTATTTTGAGAGACATTCATCGGTGTTGTGCCAAGGGATTTTGTGGAATTCACATCACTTCTTAGTGTTTTTCTTTGTCTTCCCATTGCTCTTATTTTCCTGTGGCTTGGTTTGGTTGTCTTAAGGCTGACTATTTTGTGGATTAGGGCTCCCTTTACCATACTTTGGTTGTTGCGTATTTATAGACCTGAATTCCTACTTGTTCTAGTGCTTAAATTTATGTTTGATTTTGACAACATATTGATAAGATTTTCCCAATGATGAGATGTATAGAAACTCCATTTCGATTTGGATGTACATGTGTAGATCCCCACGGTATTCTAAAATGAGATGTCGCTCATATTATTTGATACCCAACTTGGTGTGCAATGTATGGAAGGTATTTATGAACTATGACATTGTTTGGCCCCTCCCTTGATGCAGTGTGGTCCATCTCATGTACTAGTCATCATAGTTTCCCACAGGGTAATATTTCTCCTTGATGACATCCATAAAATAATCTCAAGGGGGATCAACCCCATATATTCCAGACCCCTATGTGGAAGTTTTTTCCCATTAAGTTTCCCACCATTGTTTGATATGGGGGAGAGACTTAAGGAGCACAAAGGTGATCTTTTCTCTGTCGGAAAAATTGTGAACATAGAAATAACATTCTAGAAAATTTAACCATTTTTCCAAAGCATCTGCATCAATCCAACCTTAAAATATGGGAATATCAAAATTAACTTGTACCTTGAATGGGACAGTGTCTCCAAAGTGATAGCTTGACGAAGACACTCATGTTATTGTCGACAATCGTTGAAGGATTTGGGAAAAATCATCCAAAATCTCATTCCTCTATTGCGCGAGGGCTTCTGTGAGAAACAATTTGATGGGATATTCTTCTCCCTCATATTTCTTCTCTTCCACCATGGGAGGATGCCTGGGCTAGTGAGAGCGGTTGTCCTCAAGAGAAACTAGTTTGATACCCAAATCTCTATATCCTAACTTCATCGGGGACATGCACTAAGAAACAAAAAGGAGTAGCCTACTCTGATACCACTAATTTGGATAATTTTGAGAAAAAAATGAAAGCATTGATATAGCAATGAAATATACAGAGATATTGAAATAAAAACAGATATACAATAATGCACAATTTTTATTAATGAGAGAAATGTACAGAAACTATAAAATTACAGAGTGAATGATTCGCTAGAATGGTGGAAACTTATCTCTGAGAAGTGATGTGATGGCTACGCCCATTCAAAATAAAATGATGATGTTTACAATGATTCTCTATAGTTCTTTTTAACATAAATAAAATCCAAAACCCTAACCTTGGAAGATGAAAAATGATTCTCTATAGTTCTTTTTAACATAAATAAAATCCAAAACCCTAACCTTGGAAGATGAAACGCCAAAAGTTTTGCGGGCCCCGATGTGGGGTAACTGATACATCAACTTCCCAAGTGAGTAACATTCGTATACGAACTTTGTTTGGGGTGAATGATAGGTCATTGGAAAGGTCTATATGAGGAATACACATTTTTCCATCAAAATCTGTCTAAGTCCCGTAATGTGACTACGACGGGCCCAAAAAAACGTTGTTTAGGGCCTCAAAACAACCCCGAGAGTTTAGGACCCAAAACGTTGTAGAAAACCTGCCAAGGTGGAAACCCTTGTTTTGAGCCAGTGGAATAGGTGGGTGGCCACTGATTTATGCCTAGAAAATTAGACCCATGAATAATGCGTATGCGTCTGGAAAATTATGGCATAGCCCCAAAAGAAAAAAAATGGTGGTTTTTTCGTCCATTTTGGACGTTTTTATGACCCATGGTTTTTTAAAATCTGATTAAGGAATTAAGGTTGTAATATAATATAGGTCAATGAATTAATATTTATATTCTATAAAATAATATATATTGTATTTGTAAATGGTGAAGTTAATACGATGAGAGTTAGAGTTAGAGGTGCAACTCTAAACATTTGTTGGTTTTCCCAGTTAAGGGTTTCCAAGATAACTTTCCAAGTACTATGTGTGAATGATATTGTTTTATTTATACTTTATAAAGAATATGTGTGTGCATTGATATATTATAAAGTTTTAAAACATACATTTGTTATTAGAGTAGTTATTGGCTTCAAGGGGACACCTTTGTTGCTAAGGGTTTAGTTATATTGGATCTATGATAAACCTAGTTTCAGTGGGATATTTACAATGGTGATTCTTGTGGTGAAATAAAATGGAAATTATTTCTAAACTTGAGATTGATAAATTTAATGGGAAAATATTTGAGCTTTGGAAGTTGAAGATGGAGGATCTTCTGGAAGATAAATAATAGTGGGTCTCTATGGATCCCAGTAATGCACCTATGGGTATGTCGACGAAATAATAAATGAAGTTGGATAGGAAGGAAAAGAGCATAATCCGGTTGTGTCGTTCATATTCGATGCTACTGAATATCTAAGGAGAAGCTGCATCCAAGGCATTATGAGATAAGTTAGTGGCTTTGTATCAGTCTAAGTCCCTGGTAAATAAATGTTTCCATCATAAGAAGTTATACCTCTTGAGAACGAATGATGGAGACTCGGTGACATAACATCTAAATTCCTTCAATACTATGGTAAGACAATTGTTGTTTGTCAACATTAAAATTTCCTATGAAGATAAGTGCCTTAGTTTACTATATTCTTTGTCAGATTCATGGGATAGTTTGGTAGTAGCTATTGTGAGTAATGAAACCACATTAAACTTTTATGATGTGGTTTTATCCTTGTTATAAGGAGAAATGAGGGGGAAAACCATGGATAGTCAAAGCACATATGTATTATCTATAATAGGGTGTTCCTTGGATTGAAATAAAAATAATTCCTTAGGTGGAATATCTAAATATAGAGGTAGATCTAAATATCCAAGAAAATCCTTAATGAAATGTTGGAAATGTTGTAAAACTTGGAATTACAGGAAGGATTGTATATCTAAAAGTATTGAGAGAGGGAAGGGATCTAATGATCTTCCTTCCATATATGGGAAGAAATCCTCAAAGGAATGAGGGGATGTGTACTTGGCTTCTTGAAGCACGCATGAAAACCATTATGTATGGATGATTGATTCAAGTGATTCTTTTCATATAAATCCCAAAAAGGAGTGGTTTGTGAATATAAAAAGTATAATGGAGGTGATATTTTCCTAGGGGATGAATCGACAACCAAAATCACAGGATGAGAAAAATTTAAGTTGTTTCTCAAGGATGGAAGGATTAAAACACTCCCTGGGGTTTTTCAGATTCTATAGATGGATATAAACTTGATATATATGTAAGATGAGTGATGCAAGTTTACATACTATGTTTGAAAAGGAGACCTACAAAAGGGTTCAAGGAGCAATGGTGTTGATGAGGGGAGTTCAGAATGGAACTCTGTACAATCTATTGGGAATAACAATTATGTTCAATCTGAAGGTGGAAATGAAGAAGATAGAACCCTTATGGTACATGGAGAAAATACAATGTTGTGGCATCAAATATTGGGACATATTGGAGAGAAGGGAATTGGATAATTGAACGGTAAAGGTATGGTTGAAGGTATGTCTGATTGCACACTAGATTTTGATTTATGTGAACATTCTATATATGGTAATAATAATAGGGTAAAATTCTAATCCAGAGCTACAATAGCAAAGGGAATATTAGAGTTAGTACACAATGGTGTGTTTGGACTTATGTGTGTTTCATCACTAGGTAAATATTTGTACTATGCTTCCTTCATTGATGATTTCTTGAGGAATACATGTATGTATTTCCTATGAAATAAATCTAAGGTATTTGGTAAATTTAAAGAGTTTAAGGCTCTTGTGGAGAATCAAACAAAGAAGAAAATAAAGGTGTTGAGGATAGATAATGGTGGAGAGTTATGCAAAAATGAATTTGAGGAACTTTGTAATAAGTGCAGTATAACAAGGAAAAATATCATTCCATACACACCTCAACAAAATGGGGTTGAAAAAATGATGAACATGACACTGATGGAAAAAGAAAGGAGCAAGCTCAATGGTGTTGGGTTAAGACAAGAATTATGGGTAGAGGCAATGAGTACTATGTGTTATCTAGTAAGTAGATCACCCTCAACAACATTGGTGGAAAAAACTCAACATGATGCATGGACTAGTAAAAAACCCTCTCTTGAACATTTTAGAATTTTTGGTTGTGATTCTTATGTACATGTTCCAAAGGAAAATAGGAGTAAGATGGACAATAGAATTGAAAAGTGTATCTTTATTGGTTATAAATATGGTATAAAAAGATATCAAATTTGGAACCCAGTAACTTAGAAGACTATTTACAGTTGGGATGTTGTCTTAGAGAGGTTAAAAATGTTCCCAAGCAGGAAGTCCTACCAAAGGAAAAAGAACCAGAGACAATGAATTTTGAATTCAAGGATGAAGAATCTAACTCATCAAAAGAACATGAATCAAAAGAATAATAACCTTATGCTCTAGTATTGAGGAGATTGGTTTGGGAAAGAAGGCAATCAGAAAGGTATACTCCACCTAATTTTCACTCTAGTTTTTATTTATCTATTACTAATGATGATCCCAGGAATGTTATGTAGGAAATGGATTCATAGGATGGTAAACTATATGGTCGAAGAAATGGAAGCCTTGGATAAGAATGAGGCCTGTGATCTATTTAGTTTTGTAGATGGAAGAAATATTGTTGGTAGAAAATGGGTGTTTAAGAAGAAGTTGAATGCAAAAGGTAAAGTTGAGAAGTACAAAGCCTGCCTAGTAGCAAAAGGATATTCTCAAGTAGAGGGAATAGATTTTTGTGACATTTTTATCATGTTGCTAAATTGACTTCTATTATATTTCTTTTGTCTAATGTTGTTTCTTTTGATATTAAAGTAGAGCAGATGGACATAAAAACAACATTCCTACATGGGGATCTTGAGAAGAAAACTACATGAAATAACCAAAATGTTTTGCAGTGAAGGTGGTATGACCCCAAAGGGGGATTATTTAAGGTTAAATGTACACGTAATGTGTAAGTGTATATGTAATAGGGTCATAATAATAATAAATGGACCACATTTACAATGTGTGAATAGGTATATATAGAGATCATGTAGTCATTGTTGAGGATATATGATTTGGATGTATGAATGTATTTGGGTATTTGGAGGAGGTTCTCCTATTATTTAAGGAGTTATAATGTAACTCATCTCTCTTATATTTATTGAAGTTGTTCTCCATGCTCACATTGGTATGCATGGTGTTTACTTCTAGTTTCTTATGATATTTTAATATTTTGGATATTAACATTTCGTTTCAGAGCATCGATCCTAGGGTTTTTCTACTTCAAACGAGACATCTTGGAATTTTCACTATAACTATTTTTTGGAGAGGTTTTAGAATATAAAAATTTCATAATCCTAACAATTCATATAGAATTAATTTTGGTAAAAAATTCAGGTTTCATTTCATAGTAATTTATGATATATAGCCTGTGAAAGTTAGGGTTTTTTGTTATCCCTGAAATCAGTCTCAAACGAGTCATCTTGGGAATTTCACTACAAACAATTTTCGGTGACTTTTCAAACTATGAAATTTCCAATAGCATGATAATACATATCTAAGTATTGTTTTTAAAACTTTAAGGTTTCTCATCATTATAATTTATGAGATATAAATTGTGGATGTTACGATTTTTTACTGGCCTTGGAATCATTCTCAAACAAGTCATCTTGGGAATTTCATTGTAACATTTTTTCAGTGAAGTTTTAGACTGTAAAATTTTTAGGATTAAAAGGAAACATATTGAGGTACTAATGGTAGAATTTTTGGATTATGATATTATATAATTATGGAAATATAGACTGTGTAAATTAGGGTTTTTTTACTAACCCTAAAATAGTCTCAAACATGTGTTCTACGTAAAACACTCATATATGATTTAGTAAAGATCCAAATTTAGTGAAAATAGTTGAATTGGAAAGAGGAAAATCCATAACATTTTTAATCCAAATTTTAGAATTATATTAGAAAAAATGGACACGTGGCATCTGTACAAGTTCGTTATATAGAAAGTGCCAAGATTCAACAAGTTTTGTGAAAGTTACCATAACTATCACTTGGCGCATCAAATTTTGGTTAGACCTATGGCATTGTAAAGAAGACATATCATAGTACTGCAAGAAAGATTTTGGACTTAGAAGTACCAAAATTTCATATCTACATCAGAAGGAAGGTTGGCCATAAGGACGGATTCCAAATCATGGTTTTAAAATGTATGTTAACTTAAAACTATCATAAATTTTGATTGGGATGTTCGATTGAGGTGATTCAAAATCCATCAGAAAGATAAAACATATGAAATTATATTGTAAAAAGGATAATAGATATGTTGTATCATTATTGTTAATATATTGAAGTTGTAAGTTGAGGGCTTGGGTTAAACCTCAATTGAGAATCAATGGAAATACCTAAATTTAGTTGAGATGAAGATAGAGATGAAATTAGTCCCTTGGAATGGTTGAGGACAATAAATAAAAATGATTTGAGGAATTATTTAGTCTCTCTTTGTTTTCTAGGTGAAGCTTATAAGTGGTGGAAGAGCTTTGATGAAAATACCAGAGTCTACTCCACATGGGAAAAAAATTGAATAAATCTTCTAAAATAAATGGATTAGGGATACAAAAATGGAGGAAATGCATAGAATTAAAGATGTGTTAAAATAAGAAAAAGAAGATATAAATAAGAAAGGTGATGAGCTATCTAATATAAAAGACCTTAATGAATCACTCAATAGGGAGGTTCAAAAGTTAAAATAGGGAAATAATAGCAAAGTGAAGAGGGAAAAGGATGAGTCAAAGGAAGAATTGAAAAAGAAAGATGAAGAAATCAAAAGGTTATGTAAGCATAATCAAGAACTTCTTAATGATGTTAATAAGGTGAAAATGAATTTACAAGATTATAAACCAAAGAATAGGGATGGATATATTACCACCAAAATTGAAGAGGAAATTTTCAAGAAAGTTGAGAAATCCATAAATATTGACAAGGTAAAATAAAAAATAAAATCCAGAAATGAAAAAGGACGTCAAAATTTGATAGATGGAGTCACATTGCAACTTCAAAAGGAGAAATAAGACAAGATTCAAGACTGCCACCAAAAGATACTTGAAGAAGTTGAAATCCATCTAGAGGATATACATTCCAAATATGATGGTATTATCTCCAAGGATAGAGTAATCAAAGACAAAGTAAAGAGGATATAGGATGCCATTATATCTGGAAAGAAGATAGATGAAATGGTTGTATAGAGTGAAGAAAAACCATAAAATGTGAAACTATATCGACACTCTCATTACCAGGAAAGTTTCCAAGGAAGACAAGAAGATCGATATCAACATTATCAAGGAAGACGATGTAATAATCATCAATATTCACTGAATAGGAAATCATAAAACCATTATTCAACAAGAGATTATCAAATACCGAAAACTACTACAAATTGGAGAAGCTTAACAAAAATACATAGAATCAAGGGAAAGAAAATTATGCAACAATTAGCCATAAAGGATTAAGACAAAAAAAAATGAGTTTTGATGGATGGATCGTCATCAACGGAATGAAGAATGCAGGAAAATAAGAAAATCATATTACATGGTTTCATCACATCTAAAGCCTTTAAATACTTGAGGGTGAATATTTTGAAGGAGGGTACTATGGTATGATCCCAAGGGGGGCATATATGAGGTTAAATGTATATGATATGACCCCAAGGCGGGGCGGGGGGATATATGTGGTTAAATGTACATGTAATGTGTAAATGTATATGTAATAGGGTCATCCTAATAATAAAGGGACCACATGTGAAATGTGTGAATATGTATATATAGATATCATGTAGTCATTATTGAGGAGATGTGATTTGGATGTATGAATGTATTTTAGTATTTGGAGGAGGTTATCCAATTATTTAAGGATTTATCGTGTAACTCATATCTCTTATATTTATTGGAGTTGTTCTCCATGCTCACATTGGTGTACATGGTGTGTACTTCTGGTTTCTTATAATATTTTAATATTTTTTTATCCTAATAGAAGGGAAAGAAAGAGACAATTTGCAAACTGAAAAAGTTTGTGTATGGGTTAAAGCAATCTCCAAGGACGCGTTATCAATAGTTTGATACTTATATTTTGGGACTTGGTTTCACAAGGAAAAAATATTATCATTGTGTACATATTTTAAATTAGTTGGTGATCATTTTATTTATGTATTTCTATATGTTGATGATTGAAAACAACAAGGAAATAATCAAGGAGGTGAAAACTTAGTTTTCTTCTAAATTTTGGGCATGGAAACTATGTAACATCCCGCTCTTGCACACACTGAGAAAACTTGTTCTTTGAGGACAATTGCGTGCAAGTGATCCAGATCATTATACTATTGGTTGTTTTGATTATGATTATGAGATATTGTGGATTTGATGATATGTAATTGTGTTGTATTTACATAAACATGTGCTACTGACTGGGTTCTCCTAAGTGTGTAGGACTCTGGATGTTGAGGATGCCGAGACATCGATGAAACTCCTGGGACTCCGGATCGAATCAGGGAGTGGACTGTTAGGGTTTGAATGTTGTTGATGTGACATATGTACATATGATTAGATATTATGATGTTGATTGTTATTATTGACATGATTCATTGATGGATGCAGGCTGGCGATAGCTTGTCGACCATACTCACATTTGGAGTAAAGGGGTCATGCACGACAAC
>WSFP011338030.1:0-37727 GCA_009831015.1 Picea engelmannii | reverse complement strand
CATAACAATACTATGAAGATCTTGGTTTCTTAGCACACCCATGGCTCTTATTTATAGCATTCATACATGAAAAAATGTAATTGGTTCATAGTGTGAACAAGGATCCTTTTAGGGCACCCTCTAGCCCTTGACCAACCCCCAAACTAGATTTCGCTCAAATATGAGTGTCAAATCGTGTTGGAGGTCGGACTAGAAGTGGTTGAGGGACCGAAAAGATCCATAAATGCATCTTTGATAGAAGTGTGTGGTTTTCTCATACACAGACGTGCATTTTACGCATTGTGCATGCTGAGGGTTGTGTTGGCCCGTGAATACTGCGCATTGTGTGCACGCTTCCTTTGGTGAATCTACGCATTTAATTTTTTGACCCAATTGTATACTTTTTTTTCCTTTTGAATGCATTTTTGTGTTGTAGGTGGACTAATTGCTGCTGGAATTGATGTGTTTCTTTAACCATTTGCGTGCAATGTTGTAGACAATTTTTCAGTGATAACAATGTGTATGATTACTTATGTAGCCATGAAGTAATGCTTCCACTTTTTAACACTTTGTACTAAAGAATACAACTCTTTAACATAGGTAGGATAATTAATACAACTTTAGAAAAGGTCTCAGAATGGCAACAAATTGGCTTATGTTGTTTCATCAAAATTTCCCCCGTGGCATATCCATTTGCATCGGTCTCTATCTCAAATGGCTATTGTAAGTCTATCAATGCTAACATTAGTGTTTTGATGATATTTTCTTTCAATGTATTGAAGGCCTTTTTCTTCTTGCCTCCCCACTAAAATACATGTTTATCACTAGTCAAAGCATGTAAAGGAGATGCAATAAATGAGAAGTTAGAAATAATTTTCTCCAATACTAGACTGCTCCCAAAAATATTCTAAATTCTTTTGTTGATGTACGCTTGGGCCAGTTTACAATCACTTAAACCTTAGAGGTATATATTTTCAATTCACTACCCCTTACAATATAACCCAATTACACTAATGAAGTTTTTCCAAATTCACACCTTGACATTTTTACATACAAATTCTCCTTTTTCAATGTCTCCAAGACTTTTCTAACATGATTGACATGCTCATCCCAAGTTATAATGAACACAAGAATATCATCTAAGTAGACTATTAAAAAGTCATCAATGAATGGTCGAAATACATCATTCATCACACGCATAAAAGTTGTCATGGAATTACAAATCCCAAAAAGCATCACTAACCATTCAAACAATCCATGCTTTGTTTTGAAGCGGTCTTCTAAACATCACCTTATGCAATATGAATCTCATGATAACCACTTCTCAAGTCTAAATTATTGAAATAAATGACATCTTTCAACTGATCTAATAAATCATCAATTATAGGAATAGGGTATTGATTTTTCATCGTGATTTTGTTTAATGCATGAAAGTCAAGACACATTCTCCATGTACCATCCTTATTTGGTACCATTACAATAGGATATCCACATGGAAACGAACTTGACCTGATATCTCCATTATCAAGCAAGCCTTGAACTTTCTTCTTGATCTAATCATTCTTGATCACAAACATCTTGTATATACCAATATTAGGAAGAGGGGCATCTTGTTGTAGTTGAATATCATGTTGATTCTCTCTCTTGGGAGGCAATCCTTCAGGTTTCTGAAATATCACTTCATATTTAGAAATGAATTTAACCAATTCATTCTAATGAGAAGGATCACAACCTTGAAAAGCATGATATTTGTCAACATCTTTGACTTTCACAATCATGAGTACAAAGTTTTTGTTAGAATTTATGAGCCTCTTCAGTTTCCACGCACTAACAAGACATAAGTTGGTCTTCATTTTGTGTTCTCTTACGATATATTCAAATCCATATTTGGTGAGGTGATATTTGTTCTCCTCCCTGAAGAAAATGGTTTTTCTGTCATATAAGTAGGGGATTCCCAACACTATTCTGCAAATATCAAGGGGAACTACATCTAGTTCAACCTCATCAACAAATTTAGAAGTGACAACAAATCTAAGTTTACACTATCTTGTTACTTGTATCTTTTCATCATTGCATACCCAACTGAGAGGATACTGGTTCTTATGAGGTTTTGTCTCCAATCCTACTTTCTTGACAATTTCTTCAAATGTCAAATTTACTTGGGAACTATTGAGCACTCAACACACCCTAAAAAGTCTATGTCAAATTTTACTTTTTGGGTACCACTTGATCTTTTGCACTGACCAATTCGACTTCAGTATGAAAAATGTTTCCTCTTCTTATCATTATGTTTCTCTTTTAAGTCTCTCAAAGTTTGCTTGAACATGCAAAAACCCATAACTTAAAAGATTAACAATTAATTAAAGAATCGAAAGCCAAAACTTTTCCCTCGACGCACTCAAAGGTTCAGCATCGGGAAGAATTAAAAATGAAAGAAAATCACTCGAGAAAACCATAGTCACCGAGTGTCGATCCTCATCAATGTAGAAAAAATAAGTTTTCTTTCACGGCAAGAATCACGCAAGGATATTGTCGATGATTGATCCCTTTGGCATCAACAAAAGGATAGAGGAGTAAGAATTAATGAAGATATAAAGGCTTCGCCAATAGCTGATCCCCAATACCTTTCGGGCATCGATGAGTTTTAGAAAGCTAGCCCATAGAGAATGTGATAAGTTGATCCTTGATCGTCGACCCCCGATACCTCTCGACCTCGACAATCCCAGGTTTATTTTAACACATAGATATTGTTGAAACCCCTGACTCCGATTGAGATACACGATCAAACCACCTATCCTCATCCACCATCTGTCATTGCCAAAGTGGTTAAACATATAATCTAGTTTTTCCCTTAGTTGTTATTGGTTCCCGAGGACCAAGTCACACCCCAAATCAGTCTTGCCACGTCAACACCGTACGACTAAATTAATCGGCATCATAAGTTCTTCTCAGGAGGATACCGATGAGAAAATTCACCACGTATCTTCGATCCCTGATCTGCCCACTAAGAAAGCGATGTGATGGAACGTTTTAGCACTAAGATACATTGGATCTGAAGCATTTAAAGGACTAATTAATTCCAAATCTTGCATTAGTTATTAATTCATGCATGGATCAAATCAACTGTTTGAAATTGCTGATAGGGAACACCACCCTCCGTGCCTCCACCATCAACCTATGATGAATTGAATTGTAGGGATTCAACACCATATTTCGTTTGATTTTCACTCATAACCTGAGTTAATTGGTTGATGCAACACGATAGGTTCTTCCCTATTTAAATTATTTTTGAGCCGTTTGTAACAAGATCATTGCACACAAAGAAGTTTAAATCACCCAGAGGAGTGAGACGAGCATTTTAGAAAGAATCTTCCAAGATCCCATGAGTATTAAATTACAAGTTTAGCAAGCATCACATGTATGTACCAATCTGTGGGTTTCTGTGCTTGACTTCATACATTTTATCCGATGTTACTCTGTATGCATGCCTAAAGGATTGATTTCTAGTGCAGGAATGATGCCTCCAAGAAATTTGAACATTAGGCATTCACCGAGGGAGCCAAAGCAAAAGGAACTAGGGGTGAGAGACGACTCTTCCCCAGCGGCTGCAAAACAGTTGGAATTTTCCCCAAGACTGGAACCAGTCATCAGAACATCCACCAAGAAGATTTTCACTTAGCCTCCAACCTTTGGAGACACAAGGGAAAGCATAGGGACCAAGGCATTACTCCCGCAATGGGGAGAAATTTTCAAGAAGATCAGGCGGGAAGAATTTCCCGAATATGCTCCGCAAAACAATCCTAATACAAGAAAGCTCGACGATGAAGTCTTTCCCAATATCCAAAGAGATTACCTCCACATGGTAGCAAGCATAACTCCATTTTACCCTACATAGAACTCCTGAAGTGGCTTATCGACCACATGGACACACAAATATGTTTTATTAATGATGACAATGGCGAGTGTGTCAGGGTTTTCCTTCTGAAGGAGGTGTAAAATTACTACAAGCTCAGAGATCTGGAGGAGCGACTTAACACTGATTTTGTTGTAAAATTCTATGAGAAACATGACACCAGCCAGATAATGGCTTTGTGGTGGAGAGAGGATAAAAAGTACTCTAATCAGAATTTCGGATGGTACCCGACGACCAACCTAAGGGAGCTGTACATCTACCTAATGGCCCTCCTCTGTCGGTTGCATGGGGAGAAATATTGCTCCAAGTTTTCAGAGGCTTGGATGCCTCTTTCTTATACTGTAGATATTTTCAGAAGAGGTTTTAATTGGGGTGCCATCATCTCCAAACAACTAAGCACTTGCATACAATAAGCTCAGACACTGAAAGAAGGAGAGACTCCGTCCTTCTACATGGTTTCCTATTTATTGGACGTCATCTGTGCCTGAAATGCCTTCACTGGAATGAACTTGAGCTGGCACTCCTCAGAAATACCAGTCCATGTATACTTAAGCATATTTTGGGAGAACAGGTACAAGAAATCCCACTCTCTCATCTGTGACCAATTTATCGCGCGTATTCATTTTTTGCTTTTCAAGAAACAGTGTCCAAGACTATCAGTTGTGGCCAAAAATATGATATCAAAGGTTGGTCACTGGTATCTGGATGAGTGTGATACCTACATCATGGTTTTCAGAGCCACCGAAGAACCACACTTGTTACCATTGTATGTCCCTGATCGACTAGTAGTAGGGGAAATATGCTACTAGACCATCCTGCAAGGTTACAATGCTACTCTGGTAAAATATAAGAAGCGAACATTCATACCTTATGAATTCTATATAGGTTTCTACATGGTAAAATACACAACTCAATACAAGCAGGAAGGGTTGAGCTAATTGGAGTTCTGATTCCAGACTGGCCATTTTTGCAAACACGACCCAAAGGGTCTAATTTTGAAGCACGTGTCACAAGTATCGTCCTACTGGCCATACACCCATGACAGGTTCGAAGATGAGATCTTCACAAAAAGTGCTCAGGATTGGGATGAATTTATGTCAAGGATGATCGATCCTAGAATGACCAGGTTCAAATCTATGAGCCTAGATGAACAAGCGGTGACCCTCGAACAATCGACTCAAGGAGCCCTCAAGGAAAGAGAAGAAAGGATAACATCTGAAGCAGATGAAGCCCCCTTGATAGCCCCAACGCAAGGAAGAGATATCCATTTGGCACAGGACGCGTGGGAAAGGGGAATAATCATGTTAGAATGGGTGCAACAGGTGCTTGATCAACTACAAGATGACCCAGACCTATAAAAAATGACAGGATCCCCTGCTGATAACCCAGAGAGAAGGCATGTGGGAACATGTGGCCCCAAATTTATAGATATCGATGAAAGTGTCGGGTTGTATGACCTTGAATTCACAATGCCACCGACTGTATCGTCGACAGGTGTGATGACTCAACCAGAAATAGTCCAGGTATTAGTGGAAACCGGCACATGAAATCCCTTGAGCGAATTCATAAGGATATATGACAAGGATGAGATGCTAGAGGTATCTCTTGGGACTCCCGTGCATGTTGAATAAGAAAATAAACCTGAAAATACATCTTCTTCTATTCTCTAGGTTCAAACCTAAGAATTCACACAGAAAGAAAAGGAAGCTGATAGTGTCCTAGACACCAAAGTACCTGATGCGCGGGAGACCCAAGCGGACGATCCTAAAGATGAATCGGGATCAAGCGAGCAGAAGGAAGGAGCTCTACAGTAGGAGATTGACATTTCAACAGCCGATGAACAAGTAAGTATCAAGTCCATCCCTGACACATCTAATTTAATCGGTACCAAAAATATCGATGAATGACAAACAAAAGTCGGGCCTTCAGAACATAACAAGGAAGTTAAAGAGCCTAACCTCGAACAAGTGTACATCATCGGAGGTCTAGGAAATACACTCACATGGGGAGATCAACATATTCCCGAACCTGTGGATGAAGTAGCCGACATATATATGATCGCCTATGATCAAAGGAGGAAGGCTATCATCCAGAGGAACACTAAGAAGAGGAGGATCACTTTGGATCACTCCATCGTCATCACTACAGAGGAAAATTTGATAAACACAGGAAATGCCAGAACATTTGAACTTATCAACGTAGGGAAAGGGATCTCATATGCTACCTTAGATAGATCCAAAAGAGATGAGAAGGATATGGTCGCCGCCCTGAAAGAACTGGAACATTTGCACCACTTAGCTAAGTACTATCAAGACACCACATAGGCCATGGTGTACTTAAGGAGCGAATTCTAGGAGGTCTATAGCAAGTTCACTAATGAGTGACACCTTTTCACTGTGAAGATATTTGAGCTCCAAGAAGATACTCTCATGGCACTCGCAACGTGCAAGGATATGGAGCGGTGGTATGAAAAGGTGCAACAAGATGTAGAGAGAATCGACTACATTGGTGCATTTCAATAGGGTCAATATAAATAAGAACATGACATTCGGGTGTTGAAAGAAATCAGTCTGGATTGCATAAAGAAATCGACTGAATATTGGACAAGAATGTCTTAGGAACCGCACCAAGAAATTCAAGAGAAATGGGCCAAATGCGAGAAACATTGGGATAAAATCAACAAGGCTATGAAGGATATTGGACTTCCCGAGTTCGGAACACCTAATGAATTTGTCGACTTGCACGACATAGTCAAATTGCACACCAAGCAAGATTCATCATGGGCCGAAAGACTGGCAAAGGTGATCGACACAACACCGGGACAAGTGCAACAATTTCTGGAACACCCGATAAGAGCTCGGGTTGTGTTGCAGTGGTTAAGCATCAGTCTGGTGAAATATCGAGCACATGCATTAAATATTAGAGAGATTTGCATGGCTCCGATGGAACAACATAGATTTCCATACGCCCACACCTATGAGGAGTTGTTCATTAGTTGGTCGGAGTATGAGAAAAGTCACTCTTTCAAAGTAATATCTTGAGATGATTATTGGAAAACTGTTAGGAGAGAATGTCGCGTGGTGAGTTTTGTTTTGTTTAACTTCACTTTAGCCATTATTTTTAGTTAATTTTATGTTATAAATAAGAGCATCAACCAATTAGTTAAGGTTCATTGGTTGTTGCAAGAAACTCTCTTTTTTGGTTTTGTTAAGAACTATTTTTGAGCTTCCTTTAATCGAGAAGTCCTTCTCGACCAGAGACAAGTTATATTTTCATCAAATGCATGTGTGCTTGGACGTGGAGAAGAACTATTTCCTATCTCCTCTCATGAATTGATGTTGTAATGAGTAAGAGCTATTGAATCTATTGTTAAGTTAGTTGATGCAGTGTTTTACAGTTCTTTTCTTTAATGATGAAGATGAATCGTTGTGTTATTATGTAATGGATGATTAGAGTAGGTGAATTATTTTTCTTTCCATTATTTTATCGCATATGTGTTTTCTTTCTGATAATTAGTATCTCAGACAATAATTGGATTCTCACATGGTTAACGTATTTGTACTAGACCTGTGGTATAAAAGTTTCATCTACATGCTTGAGTAGCGGGTTATCCCAAGCTCAACCTCTTCTCCAGTAGTTAAACTTAATCTTGTTTGTTTCCAAGATGGTTTATACCGTCTTAAATCTTATATCGGTCCCACCTAAGAGAAAATATAAAAAGAGAAATTTTGAACTGAAGGAGATGCCTTCACAAGAAAACATATAGCCCATCGATTAAATTGGCCAGATCGCAAGATCTGGAGAACCATTCCACTATTAAATGTTGCAGAGTCTAATTGGGCCTCTGTGGCGGGTTTAGTTCTTGCTATTGAACTAAAGGGATTTAGGACCCATCAATAGGAACCAGTATAAAAAAGAGTATCAACTTTAGTATTCTTAGTTATCACCCTTATGTGAAAAAACTCACTCATTCTCTTTTCATAATTAGGAGACTAAATTGAAGAATTAATACTAGCATGAGAAAATGTTTTACCTTGTACTCCTGCAGCTGTGATATGTGTTTCATCCCTTGAATTAGACCCCAAATATTGAAATAGTATTTTTCTTTCCTTCGCCTCCAAACCTTTTAGGCCTTAGCTCAGGATGTAGCTTCCAACAGTGAGCATCATCATTCCTTCCTTTTTGCAATGAGAGAATGTATGATTCACTTCTTCTTTCTTCATTGTCATTGCCTTTTTTCCTTTCCCTTTTCCTTTGAATTTTCCTTCAATGAACTTAGATGGCTGCTTCTTTGTGAAATCACCTTACACATTCTTTCCCCTAGACTCAAGATGAGTGGATTGGACACATACTTCATCCATATTAGTGGTATTAAATAAAAGAATAATGTGAAAACATAGCGATGCAAAGCACCAATGTATTTTAGAAGATTATCTTGAGAATCCAATGGAATATTTAAATCCAATGCTTTGTTCCTAAACTCTTCAGTAAAACTTTGCACACTTTTCCCCTTTCCTCATCTCAAATTCTTCCATTCCATAATAAATTTATATGTATATCCTAAAGGATATAATTGTTTCTTTAATGTAGAAGTGAATTCATACCAAGATGAAAGAATCTTACCAATATTTTTAACACCTTTTTAAAGTTTAATCTCCCACCTAATCAGTGTTGTACCTTCAAGCCGAAGAGAGGCCAATTGAATCTTTACCTCTTCTTCATCAATTTGTTGAATACAGAAATAAACTTCTATCTGTCGAATCCAACTATCTAATCTCTCTACATTAAGCTCGCCATTATACATGGGTAAGTCAAATTTGACATCCAACTTCAACAATGGATTCTTTGGAGCAATCTTCTTACGAGGAGATGGAGACCAATATGGAGAAGGAGAAAGAGAAGGATGAGGAGGATAAGAAGGATATGTATTTTTTGAAGGATGAGCATCTTCATTCTTGACTTGACTTGTGCCTTCTCCTCTTCCTTGTCCTCTTTAATTGTAGAGATCTTCCACCATTGCCTCCATTAAACTGAATGCCTCAAAAAAATACTCTTCAGATTTAAAATTATGTTTCTTCCTTGGTGTGGCCATCTCTCATTTTTGAGTGCTTCTCCTTGTACCAATTTTTGGATTATAAACCTCACTTTTTCCTTTTCCCTTCTTGAGTCTAGAGCTAGTAAACATCCACACTCACAAACCACATCAAACTAGATTACTAGCTCTAATACCAAACTTGATCTAGATCTTTTGTTTAGCTAGGTAATGACTTGATTACTTTAAAAGTGTATGAAAACCAAGACAATAGAAATAAATAAAGAGACTATGATCAATAATAATAAGCAGCAAAGGAATAAGAATGACACAACAAGATGATGACGGAGTTTACCCAATGTGGGCTACGTCTCTAGGTATTCTTCCAATGGAGTGGCCTCTTCTATTATGATTCAAAAATGGAAATATTACATCAAAGTATTCAATCTCAAAGCTTGTATTCTACTTTGTTGATGCCCAATGAACTCTAAAAACCTTGCAAAAGGCTTCCTCTTCCCTTATTTTCCACCAAGAGGGGAAACTTGTTTTTTTTTTTATATCAAGTTATACAAAATAAATGCGGCTTTAAAAAATTTAATCTCACACTATATACACAATAAAACCATAGTGTGTTGGTAGTTAGCTTGGTTATAGAGATTTGGGCATCCAATCAACCCAGGGTCAAATCCACGAGCATTATGATTTTTCAATGTATGAAATATTTGAGATCAAAATTGATTTGGTTGGTGGATCCGCCAAGCACTATGATATTGGCATGTTGGATAGTGGATAGTCATTAGTATTTAGTTGGCGGGGAGGTTGAAGGGTCAAATCCATGGACCTACCCTCTTTAGCATATATGATAAACTTGACTTTAAATAGAGAATGTTCCACGATACTTTCCAAGTTCTACCATTGGTTCAATGTTTAAGTCATTTTGACTATATACCAGAGGTCAGAGGTTTGATCACAACGAACACCCCTTTTCCAATTTAAACATGAAACATTCTTGTCCAATTGGAGGTTTCCACATGGAATCCTCTAATTGGTCCATGTCACATAGACAACATGTCACCTACCAACTAGATTCCAGATCACCTTCCAACTTGACTACCATGTCACCTTCCTCTGTCATGCATCCACTAATCATCCTACCACGTGTCATGTATAGCTACCACATGTCACTTCATACAGACTTCCACATGTCCTCCTTTGAGAATGCACCATGTGTCACCTCTGTCCTTCTTTTTTCCATGTTTGGAAAAACTTCAGATCACGATATCTTTCTCATACAAATTTTGTTTGATCTCGTTCAAACGACATTGGAAATCTATCATCAAGATCTTCGTCATGGAGAATTTTACATTGAGTTTTGATACCTTTGAATTTTGAGGTATTCTAGATCCTCCTAGATCAATAACACCAGGGAAAAAGGACACAATTGAGTGGAAATGGAAAATTCAGAAAGGAATAAAATTTAGCTCATAACCAATAATGAAGCACAAGTATATTCACTGGAAATATAAATCATAGGAGATTACATATAAATGCTCTAAATTTGGATTATTATAATAGTATACTTCATAAATTGAGAGTAAAAAAGAATTGTATCCTAATTAATGAAAAATTCTCAATATGCATAATTTCTAACATTAATATGTTGCATGCACATTTTTGCAGAATTAAGGGTACATGTAGAACATATCAAATTCAAAAATTAGGACTAGAGAGATGGATGATTCACAAGGTTCCTATATCCATGAAGATGAAATAAAAGGATTGACTATTAATCTGGGTAATGCAGAAACTGAGTCCAATGGACGTAGAAGCATGGTGGAGCTTGTAGAGTTGGTAGAGAGAATGAATATCTTGCAAAGTGAAATGAAACGCTACGGGGTAGACAATGAAAGGTTGAGAAGAGATATGGATGATCCAGATTTATGAGCATAAGGAAATGAAACCACAGATTTATAATATTAACACAAATACACAGTGAAAAATAACAGAGATACAGTAAAACTTCACTTCTTTTAAATAAGAAATATGTTGAAAACTGTAAACTGCATATTGAAAACAATCTTGCTAGAATGGTGGCAACTTATCTCTGAGAAGAGATGTGACAATTATGCTCATTCAAAAGAAGATGAGTACAATGAGGCTCTGAAGGAATTTTTAAAATGAACATGAATGCAAAAAACATAGAAATCCAAAAACCTAACCCTAGGAGATGAAGTGCCAAAAGTCATGTGGGCCCCATTGGGGTAAGTTAGTACATCAACTTTCTGAGGTCGTAACTTGTGCATATGATATTCATTTAGGGCGCACAATGGCTCATTGGAAAGTTATTGATGATTAGATTCATTTAGGGGGCTCTATAATATCCTTCAACTATCATTGAGGTTCCCAATTGTGAAAAAACTTTGTTTAGGCCCTCAAAATGCCCCCAAAAGTTTGCGACCCAAAAAACTGCTAAAAATAGTAAGTTGCTAATAAATTGTTTTGAGACAGTTGGAAAAGGTGGGTGGCCATCGATATCCTCCTAGATCAATCCTCCCTCCTTTGGAATAAATGGTCTCCATTGCGATGATTTCCCCCATCAGATGAGGACATTTCTGTTGAATTTGGCCTCAGGTGAGCCACTTGCCTTGGTGCAAGAGTTTCCCTACTTTGACAACCTGATAAAGTTGGATCCTTTGTTGGTGAGTACCCTTGACCTATGTTTTCACGATCTAATTATTAGATGCATGTTCCATGCAGTCAGGGTTGAGATATGTTGGTGTTAATTGTTCTACTATCTCTGAGGTGTCCAATAATGGTGTAAAATAAGGTCGAAGGAGGTCCACATTAAACACTGGGTGCAAGCCAAGGAAGGGTGGAAGGTTGAGCTCAAAATCATTGTCACCCACAACATTGGTGATGGTGTAAGGTCCATAAAAGAGTGGAAAAATCTTTCGATGAGGCCCTGTAAGGTGTTCTTTCTGCAAGTGAAACCAAACTTTTTCTCCCACCTGAAACTGGTGTGGCACCTGGTGTTGATCATGGATTTTCTTGTATTTGGCATTAGAATTATGTAAAATATAATGAACCTATTGGAGGATGTGTTGGATTCGCTCAATGAACCGGGTGGCTTTGTCAAATTCAGTTGGAGCATGTGATGAGTCTGCCTGGGTGGCTGCAAGGGGTAGTGCAATATCCATGGGACCTAATGGTTGAAATCCCAACCACACCTGAAAGGGGTTGTGTTCGTTTGAGCTATGTAAGGATTTTTTGTAGTTGTGATTAACATAGGGAATACTCTCATCCTAGGTGTGGGGATTCTTGGAATTGTACATGTGCAGGATGTGCATGATCATTTGGTTGACAACCTCGATTTGGCCATCCGTCTGGGGGTGGAAGGCAGTGGACTTGGCGAGATTGGTGTCTAGCAGTGACTAAAGGCTCGACTAGAATGTGATGAGAAATCGTTTGTCTTGATCAAATACAATGGCTTGTGGGATCCCCAAGTGTACCCACACTCGTTCAAATAATATCTTGGCATTGGCCTCCACTGTGATGCTCTTCTTGAAGGTGGCCATAATCACCATCTTGGAAAATCTATCAGCAAAAAAAAAAAACCAGTCATTTCTCTTCTTGGTGGATGGAAGCCCAACACGTAGTCCATTGATATGGATTCCCAAGGCCTGCCAGGAGTAGGAAGAGGAGTGTACATGCATTTTTTCTTAGTGGTCGGTTTGGAAATAACATAGGTAGTGCATGACCGGATACACTTGTTGACATCCTGTCAAATTTTCGGCCAGTAGAAATGTTGTTGCAACACTGCCACTGTATTTTCCATGCTGAAGTGTCATGCCACATGACTGTAGTGGGATTCCAAAATCATCTTCACTCGCTCTCTTGATGGAATGTAGAGAGCGCCCAAATGGAACGCCATCCCATCCTGAATATGGAAATTAGTGACATTTGTGTTTGCGCCCAACATTTAGCAGGTGTTGGTGAAGTCGAGATCTTTCTCATAGAGGTGGGGCCTTCTAGAGGTCTTGTGGCCACAAGATTCTAGCATTGTAGTGAGTGCCGCAAATGGAGGTCAACTGAGGAAATTAACGACTCGGTTGGTACTTCATGTTTTATAATTGATGTCGAGGTGGAACTACTACAAATATGTGGACCACTTCTGATGGAGATCATTCTACAATTTTCCTTGTGTCTACATGAATTGTAGTAGCTTATGATCAGTGTGGATGATTGTATCGTTCCCGAGAATGTAATGCCTCCACTAGTGGAAGGCTTGCACAATCAATTAAATTCCTTTTTCATAAGTAGGGTACTTACAGATGACATCTAATAGTGTCTCACTATGATAGGCCACGGGGTGGTCAATTTTAGTGAGGATTGTGCTCACAACATAGTCTGGGGCATCTATCTCGATCTCAAAGGGTTGTTTCAGGTTAGCTAATGAAATCACTAGGGATGAGCACAAGTATTGCTTTAGATCATCAAACACTTCCTATTGGGACATGCCCCACACAAATTTTTCATTACCACCACCCCTGGTTATTTGGCTGGGGTCCCATGCAATATGGGAGAATCCCAACACGAACCTACGATAGAAATTGGCAAGGCCTAAAAATCTCTAAAGCTCAGTGAGCGTGGTTGGGGCTGGCCAGTCACGGATGACTTGGATATTGGTTGGATCAACATCTACACCATGCACATCAACAATGTATCTTAGGTACTAAACCATGTCCATGTCGAAGGGGCATTTTTCCAAGTTGCCATATAGCTTGTGTTGTCGCAGAGTGTGTAGAACCTGTTGAACATGTTGCAAGTGTTATGCCCAAGTCTTATTGTAGATGAGGATGTCATCTAGATACACCACCAAAAAATAATTATTGAAAGGCCACAAGATATATTCCATCATCCTCATGAAATTTGTTGGGGAATTTGTGAAACCAAAGGGAATGACCAACCATTCAAGAAGACCTTCTTTTGACTTGAAGGAAATTTTCCATACATCTGTTTTCTCTATTGGAACCTGATGTTAGCCAGAGTTCATATCAATATTATTGAAGTATATAGCGCCTGAGTTGATCAAGGATATCATCGATTCAGGGAATTGGGTACCAGTTCCTGACTATGATTTTATTTAGGGCCCATTAATCAATGTAGAGTCGTCAGGTCTTGTATTCCTTCCGCACCAACACAATTGGGCTTCCACAAGGTGATGAGTTGGGTTGGATGTGCACCCTTATGGAGAATTTCTTGGATCAAATTCTTGATCTCCTCATTTTATATAAGAGAGCACGATAGATTGGCCCATTGGGTAGTAGCACATCAAGGGTCAGAGCAATGGCATGATTGACCTGACATTGTAGAGGTACCCCAGTAGGTGATGAGAATATGTCTTTGTATTCTTCCATGACCTTATCCACTTGCTTTTATTGCATGGAGTGGTTGGTCGTGGAGGCCATGGATGTAGCTTCAACCTTTCACTCACTCTGAGAATGAATCACGAAGAATACAAAATTCCCAGTATGAGAAATGGCCTTCCTGCATTGATTGGCAAAGATCAATGAAATAACACTAGGTGGGACTACCTCAGGTATCATGTACAATTTCTTGTTCAAAGTAATAATAACACTCTGAGGCCTAGACTCATATACAACATGATGTTTCCATAAATAACTTTGTCCCAAAATAACATCACAAAATTCAATGGGAGAAACATCACACAATACCTCATATTTGAATGGCTTGATGTTGTATGATAGGTGACATTGTTGTTTGACCCAAATATTGCTTCCTTGATCGAGCCATCTGATGGTGTAGGGATACGGGTGCGACATTGTTGGCAGGGATAGCTACTTGACAAAATTTGATGAGATGAATTTCTTATGGATACCACTATCAACGATGAAGTGTAGTGGAGTGCATTTCACCCACATATATGAATGAAATAGGCACCCGCCTTCCTCTGAATCATAACGTCCACCAGGATGTATCTTGGTGGTAGCAACAGTGGCATTGGGTTCCACATCAATGATATTTCTCCCCTTTTCTGGTTCTGAATCTGATTTGGAACTCACATCTGATTCATAGTATTTTACCTCAACCACCAATGAATTCTTTGAGCAACAATCAACATTGTTATGTTAGGGGATCTTATGGAAGTCGCACCACTTCCTAGTATATTTATTGATATTCTCATTGTCCTTCTTTTATTGCGGCTTGGGATGGTTGTCCTAAGGTTTCCCATATTTTCTCTGTCATTTTTTCTCCGGGTTAGGGCTGCTCTGGCCCTGCTTCTATTGTGAGGGGTTCCCAGACCCAAATTTTTGTGTCTTTTGTTTAAGCTTTTGCTCGATTTTGATGGCATATAGATAGGATGCGCCCAAGGATGAGATGTCCAAAAAATCCATTTATGTCTAGATGTATCTATGTAGAATATCACAATACTTGAGCACTAGATGTCTCTCGGACTACTTGATACCCATCTTGGTGCGCAAGGTATGGAAGACATTGGTGAACTCTGGCACTGTTTGGTCTCTTTCCTGCCGTAGTGTGGTCCATCTTGTATACAAGTCATCATAACTTCCAACATGGTAGTATTGTTCCTTAATATCATCTTTGAAGGAACCCCAAGTTGATGCAACTACAAATAATGTGGATCCCTATATTTGCTTTTTCTCATAGAAAGTATCCCACCAATCTTTGACATGGGGGATGGCCTTGAGGATCATAAATTTAATCTTTTATCTATCAGAAAGGTTGTGGATGGAAAAATATCCTTCTAGAAGGTTTAACCATTTATCTATGGAATCTACATATATTTGACCTTCAAATATAGGAATATCAAAATTGATCTATATCTTGAAGGGGACGACGCCTCCACTTGAGGTGGATGCGTCACTTGTGGGTAGCCACCAAAGGATTTATGCAAATTTTTCCATCATCTCTTCCTCTGTCGCTCAAGGGATTCCTCGAGCAACATTTTAAAAGGATCTCCTATCATGTCGTATTTATTTTTTCCCGCCATGGATGGTTTCTTGGGTGTGCGAGAGAAGTTTTACTCAAGAGAAACAAGCTCAAGACCCAACTCTCTATACCCTGACCACGTCGGGGACATGCATTAAAAAACAACAAGGAGCATATCACTCTGATACCACTGATCTAGATTTATTTGAAGAATGAAGTAAAACCAAAAATTTATAATATTAACATAGAGACAGAGTGAACAATAACATATATAAAATAAAACTTGACTTCTATTAAATCAGAAATATGTTGAAAACTATAAAATGTAGAATGAAAACAAACTTGCTAGAATGGTGGTAGCTTATCTCTAAGAACAGATGTGACAACTATGCTCATTCACAATAATATGAGTACAATGAGGCTTTGAAGTTCTTTTTACAATAAACATGAATTCCAAAACCCCAGACATCCAAAAACCTAACCCAAGGAGATGAAGCGCCAAAATTCATGTGGGCCCCATTGGGGTAAGTTAGTACATCAACTTCCTGGGGTCGTAACTTTTGCATACGATCTTCGTTTAGGGCACATGATATCTCATTGGAAAGGTATTGATGAGGAGATTAATTTAGGGTTTGATGAGGAGATTCATTTAGGGGTCTCAATAAAAGGCTTTCACTATCTTTGAGGTTCCCAATAGTGAAAAAACTTTGTTTAGGCCCTCAAAATGGCCCTGGAAGTTGGGCACCCGAAGAACTGCTAAAAATATTAAGTTACCAAAAAACTATTTTGAGCCAGTTTGAAAAGGTGGGTGGCTAGCAAGATCCTCCTAGATCACTGGAGCATCAAAATCAAATTAAAACCCAGCTTCTACAGAGTTTGAATATTTTTTAAAGACAAATCCATAAGTATTTTGGCACAAAAGAAGTAGCCAGTGCAAGACATGCAACATCATCCAAATATCATGACAAGAAGAATGTTCATACGGATTAAGGCACTCAAGGATTGCTTGTATACATTATCATTCATCATAGAATTCAACTAGAATATCACATGCATTTTTAGGATCAGAGAGTATCCCAAGTGTGCCCCTTGTCAAACATTAGAGGAGGAGGCCAAAGTCAAATATTTTGCAATGAGAACTCAGGAATATCAAGCCACCCCCATTTTATGGAGAGCATAGAAAGGGTGAATATATTGAATCTTGGTTGTTAGGCATGATAAATACTTTCAGCTGTATAATTATTCATTAGACATGAAAGAAATAATTTCCATATATGATCTTTAGTGGAAATCTCCCATGTGGTGGGACCAGCTAAATCAGGTCAAACATATTGATGAGAAGATAATTTCTTGGAATAGGTTTAAGAAATAATTCCAATAGTAACACTTATCAGAGAAATTTTATGAGAAGTATATGTAAGAATTATTTGAGCTCATATTGGGAAGCATGACTATGGAATAATATCACAAGAAATTATTGGAGTTGTTGAGGTATGTGGATTTCATCAGTGATGAGAAGGTTAAGATTAAGAGGTTCTTGAGTGGGTCACTGTTGGCACAGGGGAAGACCCAGGGTTCAACTCTTCAACAACTCACCAACAAAACCCTAACTACCGGCCCTTTCGGCAACACCTGCGAAACAGATGCAGTCTCACCCGAGGTAGAGGAAGGGGGGGTTGTTGGACTCAAGTGTCTAGAACCTAGCTGAGACACAAATATGTGATCGCAATACTTTAACAGAGCACTTAGAAATTAACATTCATTAGTACTTAACCCTTATCCACATTGCAGATTAAACCCTTATTATAGATTGACATAGTAACAACCAATATCAAGCACCTCTAACCATTCATCACATAGCATCAGGGTAGATCTAATAATTCATTCATGTATATAGCAATAAGCATCAATGGATATACCTATTACACCAAGATTATTACACTAATAAATTAGATACATAAAAAACGTTGACATCATAGTACAAAACACATCGACACAAGATATACGTGGTTCACCCCAGTGTGGGGCTACGTCCACCAATCTTCTTCTCTTCTTATTAGTCTCTTCCAATCTTATTACATGCACCAAGACAAAATGCCAACTCCACATAAGACATGAGATCTTGGTGCACCTCACTAGATCCTCCTTACCTGAGTTGTATCAAGGCACAAAGACTTACAAAGTCTGTCAGTACCAATAACTTACAAAGTGCTTGCACTTAGCTCTGCAAGCCTTAACAGATCTTCTTGCACATAGCTAATATTAGCACTAACCATCGACCCTTTCTTACATCACCTAGATACTTATTTATACATTACAAAAGAGGCCTAAGAATGGGTAAACCCATGGGTCGACATCCCATTCCTGTTACATAAACCCTAAAACCCAAAAACCCCACAAAAAAGGAGAGATCCCACGATCTCTACTTCGCCTAGGTGCTCCGTCTTCGACCAGCCTATCCAAGCCCCAAAAATGTTCAAACACGACCAAGGTTCTCTTAAAACTTGGTCGAGGGCCAACATGCCCCCAACACTCACCTGTGACTCGTCCCGAGTCACTTTCATCTGGGAAATACTGCTTCGAAGGCCTCAATATTAGCTCGAGATGCCTCGACTTGCTTCTTCGCCAGAGCCTCCTACTCGACGAACTCCTGAATGAATTGCTCGATGAAAATCCCTTCCAGGAATTGTTCCACTTGTGTGACCACTTGTTCCAGTTGTGATCCTTGTCCCTCTATCTCTTCAAAGAGGGTGCATGCTTCATCCTTCATCGACTAGAGTCGCTGTGTCACTTCCATCACTCTTCTCTGGATGGCAGTGACCTGCTGCTGAACTACATGCTGCTCCTGTGCCCTCTTCATATTCTCCATTGTTGTAAGAAGCTTCGACTGCATTTTCACTATAGACGCATGCTGCTTCTCCTACTGGAGTTGTGCCTCCAATGTACTCAGTTTCAGGTCTTTTGCAAGGCACTCATAGGTCTGTGCACTTTGGTTACTTAGTTTCTTGCATTCTGAAGCCAACGCCTTGATTTTTTCGACTGTGCTCCTGGCAGTTTCTTCCCTCTGATCCCGCACTTCCTGCAACATGCTTGACACTGCTTGTAGTTCTAACTCCGCTACTCTTGCTTGAAGCTATTGAATGGATTTAGCGAGATTCCCCACTTGGCTCTCAGTTGCCTATTCTTCCATCTGGGCCAAGCCCGACACACAATGAAGTTCTCTAGCTACTATCTCCTTTACTGCAGTCTGCTCCATGAGCAACTGGTATTTTTCTCTTTGAATCTGCTCTTTGTCTTCCTCAGACTTCGCTCTCATGTCATATTTTTCTTGCTGCACAACCCAAAGTTTCTCTAGGGATTCCTCCTTTTCTTGCTTTAATGCCTCTGTGGATTGTTCTTTTTCTTCCTTTACTCAATGAAGGTGAGCCTCTATAGCATATTCTATCCTTCGCAGTTGGGTGGGCTCATCCCTCAATTCTACAGCTTTTGATGATGATGACGTAGTAAACATTGCTTGGCTCGAATAAAGAGATTGTTGTACCTCCTTTAGCTCCAACTTGATTCTATCATACATTGTCTTCTGATTTGCTTCGTTTCGCTGCAAGATATCCTCTGAAGCATCCGCTACAGCTGTGATGATGAGGTTAATATAATCCACTGTGAGCACATTCTATGACTAAGGCTTATTGGCTTGTGACTTCTTCCCTGCTGAGGGTTTCTTCAAAGAAACCTTCCTTTTCTTTGATTTCTTGGCCTCTGTAAGGGGTTCCTTCGGTGGTGTTACTTCGCCCTTTTCTTGCTTGTCTTCTTCCCCTTCCTCGTCTTGGTTTATTTCATCACCTCCTCCTCCTCTAGGTGAGTCAGATGTAGTTTCCTCTGATGGATTGTTTATCTCCTGCACTTCTTCCTTCTTCTTCTTCTTCTTAGCACTGCTTGATCCTTCCCACTCCATCTCGGTGATCAAAGGGTTTTCGATGATGTCAAGGTTGGAGAGTTCTTCCTGCTCGACTGGTACAATGAATTCAGCCGACCATTCCTTGGTTATCTCCTCCATGTCTTCATCAGTCAATTTGTAGTAAGACTGTAGCTCCTCCTTGCTTTCATCCCTGTGCACAGTGATGTAAATGAAGTGCCAGTCTGTGTGGAACTTTGCTAGTGGCCTTTAAGTATGTAAGGTGTTCGAGGTCATTCGGGGGAATGACTCAATGGTGTGTGAGAGCTGTAGGTAGTAAGTTTGAAACACTGCATTTGATTTCCATTGCTTCACCATGTCACTTGTATACCACAAGTTGGTGAACCTTGCGGCCAATGGTTCTGATGGCTCAACTTCCGAGAATGTCACTCCCTCCGGCATCTCCCAAGAGACAAATGCTATGAGAATTAGTAACCAGCTGAAGTGGAATTCATAGCCTTGGTCCTGTGCTTTGTGACAGTGTTTCTCCAACTCATTGACAAGGTAGCTCACCTAGTTCTTATGCATGCCCTCGACGCACTTCCCTGCGAGGTTGACGATGAACACTATAACTTGTGTTGGCCTTTTCTTCCTGACGAGATTTCCAACAATCAATTGAAAAGCTACGCGTACTGCACCATCTTGGATGTAGGTCACCTTGTAACCTCACTTCCCCTTCTCCACATTGAAGTAGGTTTCCTTTATATGCTGTGCCAGGCTGCAACCTTCCCTGGATAGAATTGTTGAGGGTCTAGTCCCTGCACGCTCAGTCCATTGATCATGTGGATCAACGTCGGATCCATAGTCATGTGCATGTATAACCAGAGATAACCTTCATGGTAGCACGACAGGATGAGTTTAACACATGAGCTAACCTCCCGATGTCTGCTGAAGTGGGGGATATTCATGACGTTTAAGATAGTGGACCTCATGATCTCCTTAATCCATGGTTGGGTGACTATATTTGGCTTCTTCCCAGTTTTCTTGGTTAGGTATCGACATGGTGCAAGCAACGCATAATTATTCCTGTCTCCAAGGTTGAAATCATTGATCTTAATATTAGGGATCAGTCCTAGTTGTGGTCTCATTGCACATATCCCCTTTAGGAGGTACAAAGTGATGAGCGTGTACTCGAAGTCACGCGGGATGCTTTCACGACTAACCACGCCAGCCAAAGGTGGGATGTAGTCGGGCAAGAACGACGGGATCAACTTCACATTCACCAAGTCATCGCAGTGCTTGCTTCGTTTCTTGGTTGTTGTTCGACTAGATTGACATGCATTCGAGGGGGAGGCTTGCAATCTGGCCATCGACAAGGCATGTACTTCTGCGGACATAACCTTCTTATCCATAAGGTCGATCAATATTTATTCTACTGATTTCTCTACTTTGCTAAGGTCGCCCGACATGCACGCTCGTAAAAAAATAACTCGGGTAGGTGACTAAACACTCAAGGTAGGCAAAACGGGTGCGAGGTCTCAAAAGAACAACGTGATAGAAATCAGTTCTCTTGTTAGCTTGAATAATCACAATTTTCAAAAGTTTCCCCGATGAGGAATTCGACGGATTAAATAAACAATGTCGTAACGGGTTCCTCCAACGGATCGAAAAGCCTCAATAAATACAATTCCATCTGTTATGGCGGGGTCCCAACGGTCCAATGAAGATCTTTCCGACAATAACTACATTTCTAGTCGTTCCAGAGATTCGTTCTAATGGTCGGGATGCCTCCAACGGTTATATTGCTTTGCCATGGCAAAGTGTCAGTCTGTGTTGTTCTGCTATTCCGACGAGGTTCAGGTTCTGTAAGCCTTCTTTTTGCGAATTCCTCTCTGGAACTTCCTGCAATTTTTCTAACTTCTCTTTCTTCTTACTGAGCTTTTTGGTCTTCTTTCCTTTGATTTGAATCTCTGGGTTCCTCTTTCCATTCTTATTCTTATTTTCTCCTAGTAAAGGGACTTCACACTGTTGAGGGTATTTCAAAGGGTTCAAGTGTAGTATCTCTTCTCTTACTTCTTTTGGGGTAGGTGCTCTTCTCTCCTACATGGACAGGTTCTATAAGCCTTCTCACGTTCTGTCAACTTCGACAACCTTCTGCTGCTTCAACTTGTCCTCCTGTTCTTGTATTAGTCTCACTATTTTTCTGGTTATGAAGTCCCTTAATTCATGCTTTTTCTGTTCTGTGGCTTCCTCTTCTTCTTTCCTTCGGATCTAATCTTTCTCAATCCATGGATTTCCTAACAGAAGTGCAAAAGGAGTGCTATTCTCAACAAACTTAATGACCTCAAATTATTCTTCAGTCGATGCTCCATGGGATATCATAGGTACATGAGTAATTCTTCCACATAGAGTTATCATCTTTCCTTTAAGAAAGCCTATCCCTCCTAATGAAGGAATCATAGCCGACTTTCCCAAAATTTCCCAAGTTCTTTCTAGCATGATATTCACCTGTGTTTCTTCATCCAAAACAAAGTCTATGTCGAAGTCTCTTATTCTTGTTTCTATGCACTCCTTCTCTTTTAAGATCTATGGTAAACTAATGTCTCTGTGATCATTCAGTGTTTCTTTCAACTGTAATAACATAGTCTCTGATTCTTTCTGGTTCTCTAGCATATCCATGGTTTCTTGATGTTCTTCATGGTTTTCCTTTCTCAGGTTCATATTTTCAACTTTAGCAATCATTCTAGGGCAATCCAAAACCTCATGACCAACAACTTTACAACAAAGACAAATAGGAACTCTACCAGGGAATTCCTTAGCAATATTTCTTGGTCTTATGCAACTATAACGATGTGTCAATCCTCTCTTTCTCTTAAACGATCCCTAACCTTTCTTGTACTACGCACTGGGATCACAGTGATGGACCTGCAACCTACAAAACTTCTTTCTAGGGTCCTGCATCAATTTTTTTAGTCCAAAACTTCTTTCTATGCATAGGAATAACATATATTTCACTAATTCTATCAAATTTATTCAGATCAACTCTTTCTTCTAGCCTTGCCCTAGTTTTCAGACTAGGAAAAAATCTATCAAACATACCTAAGTTCATACTTTCGAAGCAAAAATTTCCACTTATCTTACCTTTCTCAGAGAAAAAAGCTTTAAGATCTTACCTCTTTTCTTCAGATCAGACTTCCTTCTCTTAGCACAGAGCTTCTCAAGTCAAGTAGATTATTGCACACTACAACATCAGATCTACGCACAAATCTTTCTATTTTCTTCAGTTCCCAGTAATCACAGTTTCAGGTCTCGGCAACATAACCATTTGTTGGCATAGGGGCAGACCTAGGGTTCAATGCTTCAACAATGCACCAACAAAACCCTAACTATCGACCCTTTCGGAAACACCTACGAAGTAGATGTAGTCTCACCTGAGGTAGAGGCAAGGGGGGTTGCAGGACTCAAGTGTCTACAACCTAGTTGGGATACAAATCTGTGATCATAATACTTTAACAAATCACTTATAAATTAACATTCATTAGTATTTAACCCTTATTCACATCGTAGGTTAAACCCTTATTACAAATCGGTGCAATAACAACCAAGATCAAGCACCTCTAACCATTCAACACATAGCATTAGGGCAAATCTAATCACTCATTAATGTATAAAGAACTAATCATCAATGGATCTACATATTACACTAATATTATTACACTAAGCAATTAGATATATAAACAATGTTAACATCATAGTACAAAACACATCGACATAGGATATACATGGTTCACCCAGTGTGGGGCTACGTCCACCAATATTCCTCTCTTCTTATTAATCTCTTCCAATCTTCTTACATGCACCAAGCCAGAATGCCAACTCCGCATAGGACAAGAGATCTGCGTGCACCTCGCCAGATCCTCCTTCCCCAAGTTGTATCAAGGAACAAAGCCTTACACAGTCTGTCTGCACCAAGCACTTACAAAGCGCTTGCACTTAGCTCTGCAAGCCTTAACACATCTTCTTGCACATAGCTAATATTATCACTAAGCCATCGACCCTTTCTTACATCGTCTAGATACTTATTTATACACTACAAAAGAGGCCTAAGCATGGGTAAACCCATGGGTCGACATCCCATTCCTGTTACATAAACCCTAAAACCCAAAAATCCCGCAAAAAGGGCGAGATCTCGTGATCTCCACTTCGCCTGGGTGCTCTGTCTTCGACCAACCTATCGAAGTCCCAAAAATGATAAAACACGACCAAGGTTCTCTCAAAACTTGGTCGAGGGCCAACAATCACCATCATTCTACAAGGATAAAATTTAGTTAGATGAACCCAAGACCTTGGAGAAACCGATAAGGAAATAAAAGTATTTATATGAGTAGAATAATGGAAGACCATCTTTCCAAAAATCTTGGGATGACAAAAGGAAAATAAAGGTGGATTGGAGGAAGAAAGGATTCAAGCCTCCTTTTTTCAGGAATAACTCACATTCATATGAGAAATGGAAGCAAGCACAAGTTGAACCTAGAATGATAGATTCCCTGGGGAAGAGACCAAGACAACAAACCATTAAATGTGAAGGATACCACTTGCATAAATATTGTCTTCACAAGGGTGAAAGGATGAACATTATTCACAACATTCAGGAGGTGGATACAGTGGAGGAAATGGAAAAGAGTGTGCTAGGGATTTATGCATTATTTGGAAATAAACAAGCAAACTATGAATCCCACATGATTAAGGTGTAAGGTAAGATTGATAACTAACCTATATCTATTTTGATTGAATTTGGAGCTATTCATAGCTATATATATCCTAATATGGTTGGCGGGTTGAAATTCAAGAGATGTAAGCATAAAAAGTCTTGGTTGGTTTATCTAGCCATTGGAACCAAGAGGAGGATCAATGATCTTGTCAAATATTATGCAATGTTGGCACAGGGGCAGACCCAGGGTTCAACGCTACAACAATGCACCAACAAATCCCTAAATACCGACCCTTTCAGAAACACCTGCAAAGCAGATGAAATCTCACCTGAGGTAGAGGCAGGGGTGGTTGCAAGACTCAGGTGTCTACAACCTTAGCTGGGACACAGATCTATGATTATAATACTTAATAAATCACTTACCACCGTCAGTGCCTCAATAGACAATCAATAATCACTTCGTTGATAAAACAAGGCTTCAAAACATTCACTTTGATATAAAAGCACTTAGCATCAATAGATAGGTCAGATATAGACGATAAAAAACTCAACACATTCATATAGATCATATCTAACATTCTTATACATCTTTAGAACTAAGCATAAGCAGATCTATCTAATCATCTCAAATAACTTAGCAAAATAAGATATAAACACATCCAGACAAGCATAAAGCAAGAAAAAACAGTGTTTACGTGGTTCACCCCCACCCTAGGGCTACGTCCACCAACTCTTCTTCTTTATTATCTTCAGTCAATCGGTTACAAACATGAAGCCATCAAAACCCTACTCTGCATAGGACAAGAGATTTGCACAGCTCACTAGATCCTTCTTCCTTGCATTACAACACAAAGCCTTCCACCATCTATTAGAACCACTTGCACTTAGCTCTACAAGTCTCTCACAATCATGCACAAAGTGTTGTAGGAAAATCTCCCTGCGGATAGGTAGATTGCCTCAAAGAGATTGACCCTAACTCTAAGACAGAAAATGCTTAATGTGGACACTGACTTCCTTTCAAATCTATACAAACTAACACATGAGAAGGAAGGAGAATAGAAGTACCTCTTTATCGACGTTTGTCCCTGCACGCTCCGAGTTGAGGTCCAATCCTTTTCTCCTCGACGAGCCCTGTAGACAAACAAGATACAACTACTTCCTACTCTATTGATATTAGCTTGAAAAAAAATCTATCTATCAATGATAAGTTCATGTAACATCAGACACAAACTAGAAAGAAACAGGCCAAGCGTGTCATATTAATGAAAATAACGACAACAATACTTACAATCGTAGATGCGAATGCGACAACTTCGTCAAGTCCCCTTCATCTAACCCTTGCTTGAAAGATCCACAACCTGGATGACAACAACTTCACTGATCACTCTTCTTTGGCTGACTGTGTGTTTCCTATGAGATCATAGGTTTCATGCTAGCAATTCTTTCCCCTTTTCACCATCATAGAGATTTCTTATATAGGTTAAGAGGAGCTTAACCTCTTGAGTTATCTTTAGAACAAGTTGAGGAACTCCCTCCTTAGATCAGGGATCTCCTGATGGAACCAAGAGTTTGAATGCAACTGCCTTCTAAACTTGAAAGATCCTCCCCTTATTCTCCTCAACGGGCCAACTACTACCTCAGATTAGGAAGTGCTCCCTCAAAATGGGCATCAGAGCGTTGTAGCGCTCCCTAGGAAGCTTGAGGGGAGTGCCAGCACTCCAAAGGTGGATAGCACTCCTTCAGAGGGGAAAACAAGCATTATAACGCTCCCTGAGGCCTTATAGGGGAGCGCCAACGCTCCTAAGGCTGATGTAGGGGAGCGCTCACCCTCAAAACCCTTGTTTAAGAGCTCTTCTCAGGTGATAAGAGTTCCTTGACTTCAGTTAATCAATTTCCCTTCTCCAAATCAAGTGTATGAGATGTCTTAAGTGCCTCCTTAGTGTTTTCATTATGGCAGTATGCTTGAACAACGTTTGCGACACTTGTGACCAACTTGCGACACTTGCAAAAGTTGTAAGGAAGATGCGACACTTATGATAGTTGAGAGGAACATGCGACACTTATCAAGTTGAGTAATTTTGACGTGTAACACCAAGTACTTAAAAAACCCTACTTTCACTTAGCATACATCACATAGATGCCTATTCAACTACTTCTTACATTTCCTAGCCTTCTATTTATACATACAAAATAGGCCTAAGCATGGGTAAACCCATGGGTCGACATCCCAATCCCGTTACATAATCCCAAAAACCCAAAAAGGACCCAAAAGTGGGCTGAGATCCCTTGATCTCCACGTCGTCTTGTGCTCCTCCTTAGACAGGCCATCGAAGTCCCAAAATAGGTCACTATGACCAAGAATCTCCCAAAACTTGGTCAAGGGACAACAGGCCCCCAACACTCACCTGTGACTTGTCCCGAGTCACTCTAATCTGACCAGTTATGCTTCGAAGGCCTCGAGCTTAGATTGAGCTGCTTCGACCTATTGTTGTGCGATGACCTCTTGCTTGGTGAACTATTGGATCACTGTGTCATTCACAGGCCCTTCTAGGTGCTATTCTACTATGGTGACAACCTGTTCTAGCTCTGCTCCTCGATTTTCAACCTCTGTGAATAATTGGCATGCCTTATCTTGCACTGATTGAAGTCATCGAGTAACTTCCATCACTCTACTTTGAATCGTATGGATCTGTTGTTGGGCGATTGTGTTGCTTCTGATATCGCTTCATTCTTTCCATGGTCGGCAAGGCTTTCAGCTGCACCTGTAGTGTGTCTGTGTGTTGCTTTGCTTCCTTGAGATGCCACTCTAATGCCTGTAACTCTGGATTCTCGGTGAGGTTGTCATATGTTTGGGTGTTGTGGTTACTTAGCTGTTTGCACTCCAAGGCAAGATCTTTTAGTCTGTCAACTGCACTGTAGGTAGTTTCTTCCCTTTGGTCTCTTACGTCTTGAGGGGTCTTGGGCACAGTGCAGAGCTCCAAGTATGTTATGCGTTGTTGGAGCTGTTGGATTACTTCTTCAAGTTGTGCCACATGTTTTGGAACTCGCTCTTCGGTCTTCACTTCTACGACTGTCACAGAGTGAAGTGCTCTGTGAACCATTTCCTTTACTTTGAGTTTCTTTACGAGCAACTGTTCCTTTCTTTGTTGTAGTTGTGATTTTTCTTCGTCCCACTTCTTTTGCAGACCAAGTTTTCCCATTCTGCAGTATTGAGTTGTTCTACAAGGTCTCCTTGTACTTGTGCCAAAGCCTCGGTAGCTTGCGATGTTTCTTCCTGAGCTCATTGGAGGTGATCTTTGATTGTATCAGCGATGTGTTGGAGTTGAGCTATATCATCTCCCAGTTCTGATTTTCCTATTGATTGAGGTGTAGTGGATATTGTGCGACTGGATTGTAGTGCCTGTTGCACTCCTTGGAGCTCGTCCTTAATTCGATGGAACACCTCCTCCTGCTTAGCTATCTCCAATGAAGCATCATTCAGGGATTCTATGATGAAATCAAATTCATCGGAGGTGAGGATGGTCTGCATTTTGGTCATGGATGCTTTTACTTTCTTCCGAGAGGAGGGTTTTGGTAGGGAAACCTTCCTTTTCTTCGAGGGATCCTCCTCATCTCTAGGCGATGTAACCTCGCCTTTGTTCTATTCAAATTACGAACCATCTATCTCTCTGTCATATCCTCCTTGCTTTGCTGAGATGGAAGCGGTCTTCATAGATGCACTATCTAAATCATGGATCTCTTCGATATTGTTTATCTTGCTAGGTTCGGGTGTATCTGGCACAGTTTATGGACTGTCTAAATCAGATATCTCTACAGGGCCTGCTAGAATGAGGAGGTTTGCTGACCAGTCCTTGGTGATTTATTCTAAGTCCTCCTCTACCAGCTTGTAGTAAGACTGAATTTGTTTCTTTTGTTCGTTAGCGTGCGCTATAATATAAATGAAATGGCTATCCACACTGAATTTCATTAAAGGTCGAAACCTATGGAGAGTATTTGGCGTGATGCGAGGCTTGGACTGGATAGATAACTTAATTTGATTATAATATGTGTGGAATACAGAATTTGACTTCCATTTCTTATTCATGTCACTGGAATACCACAGTGTACTGAACTTCGTGGCCAGAGTTTCAAAGGGCTCGATGTTCAGGAAGGTCGTACCTTCTGACATCTCCCATGCGATGAAAGCAATCAGGATTAGAAGCCAACTGAAGTGGAACGCATATCCTTGATCTTGTGCTTCCCTATAGTCCAGTTCCAACTGGTTCATGAGGTACTTCACCCAATTCATTTGTAGGCCCTCCACGCACTTCCCTGTGAGGTCAACTACAAAACCAGTCACTTGGGTGGGTCAGTTCTTGTGGACTAACTTTCTTGCAATCAATTGACAGGCTAGGTGCACTGTGCCACTTTGGATAGAAGCTACCTTGTAGCCTCACATTCCCTTTTTAACATCTTCATAGGTGTCCTTGATCCTTTGTGCTAGAGCACGATCCATTTTTTTTTCGGGATAGAAATATTGTGGGTCAGGGCCTTGCATACTCAGCCCTGTGATCCGATTGACCAATGTCGGATCCACTGTGATACGACAATTTAACCACAAGTATTCTCCATGGTAACAGGACAGTAGCAACTTGACACATTCATTCACTTCTTGGTGTCTTCCGAAGTGAGGAATATTCATGACATTGAACAGTGTGGACTGCACGAGGTTATGGGCCCATGATTGATGAATTATCTTTGAATTATTTCCTTTTGTCCTGGTCAGGTACTTATTTGGGGCGAGCATGTTGTAGAGCTTCCTGTCGCCGAGGTTGAAATCGCTAAAATTCAATTCTGTTATCTTTTCTTGATTTTCACAAACTACACGTATCCCCTTTGGGAGGTACACAGTGACCAATTCATACTCAAAGTCTCTGGGCACATTGTCTCAATTTATTGTGCCTCTCAGAGGTGGTATATAGGTGGGTAAAATGATCAGAATCAACTTAGCATTCATGATATCATCTCTATGCTTGGTTTTATTCTCATCCATGGGCCATGATGGTCCGGCTCGAGTAGTGGACGCAGAGGCCAACAGTCCTCTCGTCGATGATGCTTGTAGATTGGTAGAAAATCCTCTCTCCGACATGACTCTTTCAGTCATCAAGTCGAGGAGTACTTTTGTTACTGATTCTTCAACTGCGGTGAGCTCGTCGGACATACGCACTCGAGATTAATAATATCGGGTTCACAATTAACTCAGATACTGCACTGGAATAAACAACAAGAGGGAAATGATCACTGTATACAATTCACTTGGTTTGCGGGCTCAAATTATTGGTTAGCAAAAGTGTTCTCTGTGCATGGCGCGATGGGATAAATAAGCAACTCAAAAATGGTTCGCTTGTAACGGGTATGAAGCCTCATTAACTCTTGTTCTGTTCGTTATGGCTTGGTCCAATGGTCTAGTGTCGAGCTATAAATTATTTCCGACCCATTCAGAGTGGTAGTCGAATGGATATATCAGTCCCAACGACTATATTGCCTCGCCATGGCGAAGTGCCATGTCTCACTGTTCTGATATCCCATCGAAGCTCCCATTCTGCAAATTTTCTATCTGCGAAGTTCCCTCTAGAACCTTCTGTAAATTTTCAAAGTTATCTCTCTTCTTACTTAGCTTTATAGCCTTCCTCCTAGTGATCTTCGTCTTGGTAGTCCTTTTTCCATTATGATTCTTATCGTCTTTGGACATAGTCACTGCGCGTTGTTGAGATTCTTTCCTAGGATTAGAGATTAACACCTCTTCTTTATCCAAGATAGGTACCTCAGTCTTCTGTAAGTCTTCTAATGTTCTTGTAGATTTTACATCTGGGTCTCTAGTGTTAAGTAGCTTCGACTTATTCTCATGTTCTTCAATCAAGTATGAGATCCTTCTAGTCATGAAATATTTTAACTCTTGTCTCTTATGATCCAAAACTTCTTCTTCTTCTTTTCATCTGGCTTGATCTCTTTCAATCCAAGGTTTCCCTAGTAACATGGTAAACGGGGTGTGGTCCTCAATAAATTGAATATTCTCAAAATATTCTTCTGTCGAAGTTCCATTGACATTCATAGATATTTGAGTGATCTTTCCACATAGGTTTACCAGTTTTCCTTTGAATAACCCTATTCCTCCTAATGAAGGAATCATAGCAGGACTTCCTTTAGCTTCCCAATTTCTTTTTGTCATGATATTCACCTGTGTTTCCTCATCTAGAACACAGTCAATATCGAAGTCTCCTATTCTTGCTTCAAGGAATTCCTTGTCTTTAAAGATCTCTAATAATCTAACATGTCGGTGGTCATTCAAGGTTTCTTTCATCTATAGCAATACCTTCTATGATTGTTTCTGGGGTTCTGCTATAGCCTTAGTTTCTGGATATGCCTTAGGGTTTTCTTGTCTTATGTTCATACTTTCAAGCTTAGCAATCATTCTAGGGCAATCCAACACTTCATGGTTCATAGCTTTGCAACAAATACAACTAGTTCTTCTTCCAGGGCATGCCTTAGAAAGATGTCCCAGTTTTCTGCAGCTGTAACAGAGGGTTAATCCTCTCTTTCTTTTAAATGATCCCCAACTTCTCCTGTACTGTGCACTAGGATCATAGGAGCTAACCTGCAATAAATTCTTTCTAGGATCTTGCATCCATTTGTTAGTTGAAACATTCTTTCTATGAATAGGTATAACATATCTTTCACTATTCTTATCAGATCTAGTCATATCAAATATTTTTTCATCTATTAATACCCTAGTTTTCAAGCTAGGATAGACTCTATTAAACATACCTATATCCATACTCTAGAAACAAAAATTTCCACTTATCTTACTTCTGCAGAGCATAAAGGTTCCAGATCTAAAACATTTAACTATTCTTACCTTTATCAGAGCACAAAGCTTGCAGATATTACCTCTTTTTAATCAAGAATTCCCACTTTTACCTTTCTTAGGGCACAAATCTTTCAGATCTTACCTATTTTCTCCAGATTAGACTTATTTTCCTTAGCACAGAGCTTCTTAGGTCAAGTAGAATGTTGCGCACTAGGGAAACATATATACTCACAGAGCTTTCACAGTTTCAGGATGGATCTTTGCACAAAGTTTCTTCTTTCTCAGTTCCCAGCAATCACAGTTTCAGGGCCTGACAATGGAACCATTTGTTGGCACAGGGGCATACCCATGGTTCAACACTAAAACAACGCACCAACAAATCCCTAACTACCAGCCCTTTCAGAAACACTTGCAAAGCAGATGAAGTCTCACCCGAGGTAGAGGCAGGGGTGGTTTCAAGACTCAGGTGTCTGTAACCTTCGCTGGGACATAGATCTGTGATTATAATACTTAATAAATCACTTAGCACCATTAGTTCCTCAATATACAATTGATAATCGCTTCGCTGATAAAACAAGGATTCACAACATTCACACAGATATAACGTACTTAAGTACTTAGCATCAATAGATAGGTCATATCTATCATATCAAACACTCGACACATTCATATAGATAAGATATAACATTATTATACATCATTAGCACTAAGAATAAGAAGATCTATCTAATCATCTCAAAGCACTTAGCAAAAGAAGATATAAACACATCCAGACAAGCACAAAGCAAGACAACACAATGTTTACGTCATTCAACCCCACCCTAGGGCTATGTCCACCAATATTCTTCTTTATTATCTTCAGTCAATTGGTTACAAGCACAAAGCCATCAAAACCCTACTCCGCATAGGACATAAGATATGTACAACTCGCTAGATCCTTATTCCTTGTGTTACAACACAAAGCCTTCCACCATCTGTTACAACCACTTGCACTTAGCTCTGCAAGTCTCTCACAGTCATGTACAAAGTACTTACAAAAACCTACTTGCACTTAGCATACATCACATAGATTCCTATTCAACTACTTCTTAAATTTCCTAGCCTTCTATTTGTACATACAAAATAGGCCTAAGCATGGGTAAACCCATGGGCCGACATCCCAATCCCGTCACATAATCCCAAAAACCAAAAACCACCCAAAAGTGGGCCGAGATCCCTTGATATATGCTTGATCTTGCACTCCTCCTTCAACAGGTTGTCGAAGTCCCAAAATAGGTCACTATGACCAAGAATCTCCCAAAAATTGGTCAAGGGCCAACATGCAACGAATGTGAATGGGGTCAACATTAAGGTATATTTCAACAAGATATTGCTTGGTTCATATGACTTATTAATTGGTATGGATTGGTTGGACAAGCATCATGTTATCCTAGATTTCTACAACAAGGCTCTCACATGCCTTGATGAGGAATGGAATTTGAGCATGGTTCAAGGTACTCCAAGGCCTATATATATTAGATAAATTCCATCATTTCAGCTGAAAATAAGTTTTAGAAAAGGGCGTCAGATATATAAATGACATTTGGAAGAGTTGGACAAGGACAAGGAGCCAAACCTTGAATATTATCTAATCTTGAAGGAGTTTGAAGACATTTTTGGAGAATTTCTAGGATTTCCACTGAAGAGAGACATTGACTTCTCTATTGATTTGATGCTTGGAGCTGCCCCAATGTCTAAAAATCCTTATATAATGAGCTCACCATAGTTGAAAGAGTTGCATATGTGGCTAGAAGAGTTATTAGAGAGGGGTACATATGCCTAAGTGTTTCACCTTGGGGTGCCCTAATGATTTTTGTGAAGAAAAAGGATGGAACTATGATCTGTAAACTGTCATGGGTATTCCACTAGATATTTCATCACAACAGATCTAACAAAAAATTGAAATATTTACAATGAGGGTCAATTTCCTTTACACTTCAGATTCTTTTATTACTAGTTGTTTTGTTTAAAATGTATGAAATAGCTCAAATGCAAAAAATAGAGAACAAAAATAAATACTCATACACCGTCCACAAATAAATACAAGAGATACCCTGGGAAACCCAATATGGGAGAAAAACTAGCTATAAGGTGAGGTCGCTCTACTCTCTTTTCTTCAAGTGCAAGTACAAAGAAAAATGCACTCTCTCTAGAGTTTCCTTTGACATTGTGGCATGTATAGATGTTATATAATCTCTCCTCCTGTGCTATGCTCTCAAAATACCACTCCTAGGTGCTATGCTCAACTATGGAACAAAGAAAATGTTAAATAATGGAACCCCTTGTTGTGTTTGTTTTGTCACTTGGGTGAGAAAAACAAATGGCACTGGCATGCCTAGTTGGGCCTACTATACAAGACAAAAGTTTGTGAATGGAGTAAACAAGCCAAACACATGTGATAATTAAATAAACAAACTAAAACAACTAAGAAAACAAAAACTAGAATGCATAAGAAACTTTAGAACCATAAACAATCAACCAATGACCAAGATAATGCCACCAATGGATAACTATATTAGTTGAAAAAACATCGTAGAGAAAAACGAGGACTTATGGGTCCCCTCTTCCTCCTTGGGAGGACTCTTGAGTTCCCTAATGGAGATCTCTTCTTAAAATGAAAGAAAAATTGAAAATGATGAAGAAAATCAATGCCTATTCCCTCAAGAGGTGAGTGGAATGGCCTATTGCAATGATGTTTGAATGCTCCAAGGAGAAAATATGATTCTCAAGGGAGAATTGAGGAAACATAATAATACTATGAATATTTTGGCTTCTTAGTGCACCCATGGCTTTCATTTATAACATTTCTTCAAGGCAAAATATAATTGGTTCTTGGTGTGAACAAGGGGCCTTTTAAGGCACCGTTTGGTCCTTGACCAACCCCCATTCGGATTTTGCTCAGATATGGAGGTCAAATCAGGTTGGGAGTTGGTCCATAAGTGGTTGGGGTGCCAAAAATAACCATAAATGTGTCGTTCATAGGAGTGCATAGATTTTCTCGTATACAGTCGTGCATTTGGCGCATTGTGTTCTATGAGGGATTTGTTGGCCTGCGCACTGTGCGCACGCTTCCTTTAGTGAGTTTGTGCATGTCAATTTTTTCCCAATTGTATAGTTTTTTCCTTTTGAAATGCATTTTAGTGTTGCAGGTGAACTAATTTTTGTTGACATTGTTGTATTTCGGTAACTATTTGCGTGCAATGTTGCGAACAGAATTTCAGTGATAACAAATTCCCCCTGATGTGTGAGGTTAGGAGCATACGTATAACCGAAATGCATCAATGTTTATTCTAATGAGAGTGTCATTGTAATGAAGAGTGTTGAGAGGAACTACAAGAGAGATCCTTTAAAGAGAGAGGGGAAACCATGGGACCCAAACCATTCTCTAAGGAGAAAAAAAAATCTATATACAAACGAGGCAGGCATGCCCCATGCTCGTGTCATGTAACCCAAAATGTAAGACATTAATTGAAGATGTATGTTGATGTAGATAACTACAGTGCCCTTAGAGGCGATTGATAATGGCATATGAATATTTTGAATGGTTAACATACTCTGAAATGAGGCAAGGACGCTTGTAAGAAGTGTCAATGACTCATAAGAATTGATGGCCTAACAAATTCATAGGTTTTCGGCTGGTATAAAAAAACTACAATAGTTTCATAGTAAGACTCACCGTAACATGATATTTTTCTAAAGTTGAATGTTATGGGGGTCAACGGAATCAAAGAGAAATGATGATTTTCTTTGTGTCATCCGAGACTCCTCATTGTAAAGGTAATGAGAGTCAAGATATTGTCGCTCTTCTGGAAATTGTGTTGATGTTGATAGAAAGGGAGACGCGACTTCGAGAAGAAAAGGGTTTCATAAAATCCATTGAGATGAGATTAGGTACTGATAGGTAACATGGATGAAGTTAAGGTGTGGTGAGACTTGAGAGTTCCCTTGGTTGGGGTATGTTGAAGGATGATTGGCAACAACCGTAAAACTATATCTAATGTTAGGGGGACGACTAGATATGGGGCTAAATTGTGCCAGAGGCTTGACAAGGTGGACAAACTCAAATATTAGGGGTACATGGATTTTGGGATACCCAGGGTTCGTGAATATTTTTAGAATGAAAACAGGAGAGTGGATTCCCCAACCAAGGACGACATGGGTTGCATTGTCGGGAAAAGAAGGTCATGAATGTTGATGACAAAAAGAAAAGTAAGTGCCGGAAACAAAGGATTTTTACAATTACCAAATAAATAAAGAATAATTTGGGATGAGTGTACAAACACAGAAATAGGTGCCCCGGTGAGAGATGGCTTGGCATGTGGAGGCACAAGTTTTTGAAGAGAATTAGTGGAGGGTGGGGGCCCATTAGTGGGTTTCGTTATGAGGTAACTGAATGGAGGGAAATTTGTGGATGGGCAAACTGATGGTGGATGAGATGGAGGGATAATGATACTGTGGAGGTGCAGTCAATAGAACCGAGATGAGATAACCTAGGATCCCATTGGGAAATCTAGCAATATGATGAGAAGAAGTATGTGGCTTATTCTCAAAAGTACATAAGACTATCAGGACTCCCATCCCTAGGGGGGTGAAATCAGCATGAGTGTCGAGTTTCCAAGTGGAACTATTGATGGGAAAACTCATGTGGGGGAGAGTGCTACCTAGTGACAGTACCAAAATGCAGCGGAGGTGATGGTACTGTAGAGCCAAATGTAAGGAACCTAAAGGTGAACGTCGAAGGGTGTGACTAGGAGATCCAATTGATTTTTAGAGGGAATAATTGGATGCGAGTGTCGAACATATACCTGAAGGGGTTGCATCATTTGTGATGACCAAGTACCTGTACACAGAAAACCAAATACTTGATGTGAACAATATATGATGATAAAGAACATATAACAACAATATGATAATTTTGAACATGAGCATGCGTACCTGGATGTGACGTGAGAAAAATGCTCCCCCGGGGCCAAGTTTAGATGATGACCCAGAGAATGTGTCTGTGTATATGGTAGGACCATGATCACGAGGCTGAGAATTGATCGGTAAACAGAGGTTTTGGGCTCCTATAAATGAGTGTGGAATTTTGGAAAAAGGGACTATATATGGTTGGTGGGCTCACAATGCCACCTAATTTGTACTCGTCACTATAGTGATTTGACGAGAGAATTTGGAGGATATTTTGAGATTATGGGAGCTCGAGTCAACCAATCCAGGAGTTGAGAGAGTTAGGTTACTGGTCCCATCCTCCTTCATAGTGTGAATTTAATAGATTTGAGTTAAGGGTTGTACGGATGGTCGTACAAGGGTATTTTTAGGGGTCGAACCACTAATTCACAGGAGAAGGAAGAATACCCACGCTCAGATGCGTGGGTGTAATTCCATTTCTCGCGCATAATGTGTGGTTGTGCTTGACACAAACACACATGGAGGAGTGGGGGAGGGAAATACGAGTGTGCATGAGATGCACACATGTTAAAATGAGAGCTACGCATAATTGTTTCTCAGACAGTTGTGCATCAGTGCGCAGCTGTGTAGAGGTAGGTGTGCATGTGTGCGCACCTATCAGGGTGACAGTTGCGCATTGATGCACAATTGTTTCTCAAAAATTTGTGCATTAGTGTGTAGCTATGTAAAGAACAGGTTCACACATGTGCACACCTATGTGGGTGAAATCGACGCACTGGAGGCAAGGCTAAGGGTGTTTGAAATTTTGAATTTTTTATGTTTTTTGATGGATGATGAGGGCTGACCAAGTTTTTTTGTGTGGATGCAAGTGATAAACTTGTGATGGGAGATAACTATTCCAATCCATTGGAGGGAGCATGACTGGGAGCATCTCTGAGAGGCAGTGAGAGAGCAGCCAGGCGTTCAAAGACATTTGGCATCCTGCGGGTTTCTCAAGTTCTTTGATTGTCCCTTGATACAATTGTAGGAGTTCCTAATACAATATATTATATCTATGTGGAGCACTGATATGAAGTGTTTCATTGTTAGGGAACAACAACTGACACTCTCAGCTGTGGAGGATGTGTACTTTTTGACGGGGGTCCCATTCAGGGGGATGGACCTCCCTGTTGACCCCCAGCTACCGGGGGATGAGAGATTGGTCGACTTGGCACGTTTCCACTGTTTGGGACTGAATCCGATGTTGGGTGCAGTCATTCGTATTGAGGCAATTGATGAGGTCTTGACTCACTGAATCAACACCATGGTAGTGAGGATCTACATATCCTTGGTGATTCAATAGATCATAGGAGGTCAGCTGAGGATTATGGAGAGGATCCTGGATGGGGACCATTTTTTCTGGGGGATGATGTTGCACTCTAGGATGATGGGGAA
>ML844366.1:0-11727 GCA_009831015.1 Picea engelmannii | reverse complement strand
AAACAACGACTGTTTATGTAATTCAATGCTTCACATAACGCCCGTTGACAGGGGCGTTGAGGATTTCACCGTCTATATTTTCCAGTAGGAAATAATGTTTTCCTTCAAGAGTCGAGACTCTGAATGGCCCATACCAGAGGTGATCTAATTTACCATGTTTCACTGCTTCTTCCCTCCTTGCATCCCACCTTAGTACTAAATCACCTGGGAGGAAATCTCTTTCCTTTTCCCTACGGTCGAATAATGCTTTCATGTCATCTTGATACTTTTGCATATTTTCATCTACTTCGACACTGTGTTGTTGAACCTTTATTAGCTGTTTTATCCTCCTGGTGACATGATTACGTTCTTCTTTCTTATCTTGCCACAACTTCATCACGGGGAGTGCTAAATTTATTGGTAACACCACATCTGTCCCATAAACCATCTGAAATGGAGACATGCCAATAGACTTTTTAGTGCCTATGTGATTCGCCCACAAAGCGTACTTTAAATGCACATGCCAAGACATTTTGCTTTCATTCAACACTTTCTTAATTATATTGATCAAGCTCTTGTTAGACGACTCAGCCAGTCCATTTCCTTGAGGGTAGTAAGCTGTAGAATGGACAAGAATGATATTATACTTTTGGCAGAAGCTGATCATAGCCATAGATTTGAAAGCATGGGCATTATCCGTGACTATCTTTCCGGGGCAGCCAAATCTTGACAGGATATTGTCTTCTAAGAACTCTATTACCACCGTGTCAATTGCCCTCTTAGTTGGAATAGATTCCACCCATTTAGTAAAGTACTCTGTGGCAGTTAAGATCCACTTGTGTTGGGTACTAGAATGCGGATTAATTTCTCCTATGAAATCTAGCCCCCATTGTTGAAAAGGGGCTTCAGTTTTGACCGGAACTAAAGGTAGCGCCGAGAGTTTCTGTTTACCTGCAAATAGCTAACAAGGGTTACAGGCTCGGACTTTGGGGTTAACGTCTGAAAAGAGTTTTGGCCAGTAATACCCAGCCCTTAGAATTTTGTAAGTTGTGGCCCTCCAAGCGTGATGTCCTCCACAAAATCCTTCATGAAATTCACTTATAACCCTTTCTGTTTCCGATTCGACTAAGCAAAATAACAAGAAACCGAGCGGGTCTTTCCAATATAGTTGATTTTCGGTGATACAATACTTAACCGCATGAAGCTTTAAAGTCCTGGATTTTGATGGTGATAGTTCCCTCGGGCATTTTAGAGTCAGTAGGTAGGATACTATGTTTATGTACCATTCTGATGATGCAAACTTCTCCTCGATCTTGATTGCACTTGTTGGTTCATAAATCTTGCTTAAGTTCATATTTTCCTCATATCCCTGTAGGCAGTTTATATCCAGAGCTCTGAGATTTGATTCAGCCAAAAGTTTGGCCAGGCCTTGTCCTTTTATTAATTTAGTAGGTTTGATTTCCAGGTCAAATTCTTGAATCTTGGCCAGCCATCGTCCTCTTTTCCCGTCACTGTCTGGTTGTACCAAAATATCTTTCACAGAACTGGTTGGTACATATGCAATGATCTTGGAGTGCAATACATATGTTCTAAATGTATTATGTGCTTTTACCATGGCGTACGCTTGTTTTTCTATTATATTGTATTTAAGTTCTGCGTCTCTGAGACTCTTTCTGAAAAAGGAGATCGACTGTTTGAAACCCTCTTCGTTCCTTTGGAGGACCACCACAACAATCGTGTGTTCAGAGGCAAATGAAAAAATAAGAAAGTCTTTCAGATAATCGGGACTTGCCAATACAGGTGCCTCAGCTATTACTTTCTTAATATGTGGGAACGATGCTTTGGCTTCTGTTGTCCACTTTACTTCACTATTCTTTTTCAACATATCTGTGATCAATTTTACAATTTCAGTGAAATTTGGGACAAATCTTCGTAAAAAAAATATTTTTCCTAAGAAAGATTAAATTTCTTTTACATTTCTGGGAATGTTTATGGTGTCTATTGCTTCAACCCTCTTAGGATCAATCTTAATTCCATCCTTAGATACAATATGACCTAGTAATTTACCCTCTTGCATGGCGAAGTGTGATTTCTTCGGGTTTAAGGATAGACCAAACCTGCGACATTTTTTGAATGTTTGTTTAAGATGTACCAGATGCTCTTCATTGGATTTGGAGAAGACTGTTAAATCATCGAGATAGATGACTACGAAATTATCCCTCTCTCCGATGAAAGCGATGTCCATAGCGCGTTGGAACGTGGCTCCTGCATTCATCAAACCGAAAGGCATCTTATCATACATGAACGTACCCCAAGGAGTAGTAAAAGCTGTTTTTTCTTTATCTTGTTCATTCATGGAAATTTGATTATATCCAGAGAAACCGTCAATCATAGATATTCTATTTGCCCCAACTACTCGGTTAAATAATATAGGTGGTCCTTTCTTTCGCTCCATTGTCTAAGGAAAGCATCTTCCAAGGCGTCATAAGACAAGATAGATCCTGCAGGTAGACTCTGAAACCAAGTTCGAACCTGACCTGACCTTCGAAGGTTTGGACAAAAATCCTCGAATACACATCCTCATGTTTGATACCTAGGATGTCTACCAATTGATCAAAGAAATTTATGTGTTCGGCTGCGATCATATCTCCTTCCCTAGTGAATTTCGGCAATTTTTTTATATAATTTTCGGGAAGGTCGTGTAGAGGAACAGGCAATACCAAGGGAGCGTATCTTTCTGCCACTTTCGCAAACACTCTGGGAGGGGGGGCAGGCCCTTGGCATCTAGATTCTCCTCCAGGAGCTCCTCCACCTCCTCCTCCGGCGGTTGCCATCGTTATTAGTGGAAAGTTTTAAAGGGGGTTTTGGAAGATTAAAAGTGAATCTTTACTTTCTTCGCGGGGTGAAAAATCCGAGGATGACTGGTAAGGGATGCGAGGGCTTGGCTCTTCATACTTGCAAGAGATGTAGTCAGGGGAACCAACGGGTGTGGAAGCTGGATGTGTGAAATATTCTTCGAGACCGTGTGAGGTCGCGAAATTCAACTGAAGAGTCGATGATATATCGGTAGTATATAAATTTTCTGCAGGACTTTTTCCTTTATGTTCTGCAGGGGTTATCGGACAAGTTTCACTTCTAACTTCGGAGTAGTTCGATGTTAGATCCTTAGTGTCGAAGAGAGGGTTGCGTGAAGTCGAAGGTTCAGAAGAACTTTTGGTCTTCAGTTGCAGGTATTAAGGCTGATAGACTGCAAGGGTCGTCTTAAGAGATCCTCTCGTCTTTAAAATTTTCTCAGGGTTAGTAACGGGTGTGGTATGTTTACCATCTAGGTTTTGCCTGGTATTCCTTCGTCCGGATGCCAGCTTATTAATCGTGGAGTCACCAAGTGAAAGATTGGAAAGCCTTTAAAAGGTGTGCACTCTTTGTTCACTATCAAAGGGTGGCACTTTCAACGAAATAAATGTCGTTTTCCCAGGGAAAAAGATTTCATAACTTCGGTCCCCGGCAACAACGCCAAAAAAGATGTTGTTCCAGATTTTGTACTTAAGGCTTAGAAGTACAGTGTCTAGGCATCCGAAAGTGAGTAAAGGGTAGAAAAGGAAGAAATGTCAACCTTCGGCTAGGGAAACTAGGGATGATTTCTGTGTTGTCGTTGTCTAGCTTCCAACTATTCCTGGATGTTTATATCTCGTTCAATCGTTGCCCATGAACGTTCAAGTTCAACCCGGGTAGTGGTTGTTTTAAGAATAGTATAAAAAAGGTTTAAGGCAATATGTGTTTGATCTGATAGTCCGGGTTCGATATTAGGTTGTCTTGTTACAGGGACAGTTATGGAGGAACAGTATGATAAGAAAACCACAGGGGGAATTTAAGTGTTGTCTCAATTTCGGTCGTATAAAAGAGAGTTTACAATTTCAGGAGTGAAAAAAGGGTGCAAACCAAAGGACCTTTCCCGTAACTGAGTTATATTTTAATAAAAATGTATGAGGTGGGAGAAAACATTAATCTATCTATCGAGTAAGGCTCCTATCAAGGGAGAATCCCACGTATAAACAGAAGAAGAAAAATGTAAAGAAATAACCCGATGAAACATAAGATATATATAGAATTCTTAAAGTGTTGACTGGTCTTATACCTACTGATAGTTGGTACAGAGGAAAAACATCAAACAACATTGAAAACCAAAATTCATTCACTATAGTAGAGGTTGTACTAAATTATAGTGAAGCATTCATCAGATATAAATATGAAAGGAAATGAAATATGAGATACAAGGAAACAAACTCATAAAACATAGTTGTGACGGAATTGAGAATCTTCGGATTTTCTTTATATTAACTCTCAAAATAGAAAACCTCTATTACAATCAACACAAATAGGTCCAGCCTCGGTTCTTTCTTTCTATGGTATATTTATACAGTTTTACATAAGATGGAATCTCAATCGTTGCAAAATTTTCAGTTATGATAAGAAGGAGAGAAATCGTTCCATTTCTTCATCTCTGTCTTTATCTGGTGCCAGAAGCTTGTCCTCGCGCATGCTTGGTACAAGTGACACATCTTTCCATCAGCCGAGATATCAGCCTTGATGGTTCTGCTTGACAATTGGCTTCAAAAGAGTAACAATCTTGGGCTAATTGCGGTAACCTTTCTTCCATCTATCTATCTATGATGTCGATAGCGTACAATTGCACACTTGGTTTAATCATACATTTATCTATTTTAACTATCTACCATAGTTACTTGTGAGATCTCGACGGAATCTCTTTCCTCTTTTTCATTTAAATCAAGTGAGATTTTCGCTATATTCAATTGACTCAATGCCTCGGCATTACCTTCGCTATCAATGCCTAACAGATTACCATCTATAGAAACAAAATCCTTTTCTAATGATTTCGTTACCCTCTTGGCTTGCAGCTTACCTTCTGCGATACTGTGCTCCCATTCTTTTAATAAAATATTTCCTCTGGTCTGCTCCGAAATGGAAAACCTGGAAGTACTTCCCAATTCTCTGTTGTTTGTAGCTATTACAGCCTCTTGAAAAGCGACCCGTGCTGCTCCAACTTCTCTTTCTCTGACAGATAAATTTTCCAAAACTTGATTAACAAGTAAGCAGTTGTCCCGAATCACCTCTACCTTGGCGAGTAAATTTCGCTGGGCCGCAGAAACTCTGCTCTGAATCTCCATCACCTGGGACTGGAACATCCCGATATTTATAGCTTTACTTTCGTCGATTTCCACTCTAGCCTGTAGCTGTTCGATCAAGTCTTTTTGTTGGCCCGCTTGTATCTGACCATTCCGAACCACTAGCTCTGCTTGTTTGAGCTTAGTTTTGAGAAGCTCTATCTCACTTTTATCGGCCAACCTTGCTTTTTCTATCCCTACACTCGCCTGGTATTTGGCAACCTCCTTTGTTGTGGCTAGTATGGCTTCTAGGGTTTTGATGATGCGAATTTTTCGCTTCAGCTAGTTTTTCAAAACCCCGACTAAAAATTGATTCACTATGGCATATGCCCCTAATGTCCTGACTATTTCTGTCATGAACTGTTCATTCTTCTTGTCTTTCCCATCAGTCAATACTTTGTACTTCTTGGCTATTGATTCCCCTTCCTGATAGAATTCTCTCTTTACCACAACCTTTCTCTTCTTATCAAAGAAGAACTCATTTGGAGGGAGCTCTTCCATCCTTATAGGTCTTAATTCTTCATTTAAAATCCACCCTGCGTCAATATTTCCCTGAGTTGACTACAAGGGAGTAATGAATGCGATAGGATCTCCGATTTTCTTAGTTGGTTGCCCCGGAGTAGTAACCAGAGTCTGCTTTTTCGACGGGTCGGGAGTCTTTATCTCTGTTTTCAGACTCTTAGTTTGCTCTTCCCCGTCTTGGTGTTTTTCTTGGTTGGGTGTCGCATCTTTGGAGACTTCGACATATTTTTGTTTCACCTCCGCTATACTCGGATTCTCAACCTGCAATACTGCGGGAAGAAAAATGCGTCGATGTTCTTGGAATTTCAGAACATCGGTCCTCTCTTCAGGTTCCAGGGTTTGTATCCAAGATAAAATCTCGGCATAAGATCTTGCGCCTCAGAAAATGTCATCCGAGGGTGAATTTTTGTGTTCGAACCTTTTGAGTCCGCAACTAGCCAAATGATTACTTACGACCCTTTGCGGATCATGCTTCTTGAATTCAATAAGAACCAATTTTAGGTCTTCCAGGGCTGTTGCCTCATCTTTAGCATGCCCAAAATCTAACAAAGAATATGAATTTAAATGAACAGGAAAATGTGGCCATACCTTGTTTGAATATCCCTTAAGCTCCTTGCTTATGCCACCGATTACTATTTGTCTAGCAACCTCACGACAAGCCAACTTGTCGGGTATGAATAATGGTAATGCATGAGGGGGAACAAAAGCCCTGAAAACTATGAGATATGAGAATTCAGCTTCTACATACCAATCATCTATACTGCTCAAATTCATCACTATACTATCTGAGATCCTGGGTGGTGGGTGGCCGAAAATAGTGACATGCAGCGGTACCATTACCCAGTTAAAGATTTCATATATGAAAATTTTCGCTTTGTTTTCCCACAATTTTGAATGATAGATGTGGATGGGCTCGACCTCTAATGGAGTCCAACTCTAGATTATTAAGGGAAAGGGTGTTAGAAAACACACGACGTCCATAATGTATGCGGACATAAAAAATGAAGCAATCTTTCTGCTTTCTTTCTGCGCCCGATACTCTGTAACTCGACTGGTCAAGCTATCAGAAAACATTTTCGCCCAGTCGAAGGAACAACCTTTGGTGACTTGATGTATTAGAGGCACCCATTGAATAAAGAAATGTGTGGTTTCCTCTCTCCCGTATAATCTGCAGGTCATCATAGCTATATACTTGAACTATGGTTCCAAGGAAGCTATTGAATATATACCATTACTGTCTACCCTGAACTTCGTAGGGTGCGAAACCCAATATCTGATTAAGATGGACATAGTCTTTTCATATTGCACACATTCTTTTTGTTTGAACTTCTCCAAGAATTCGACGTCGTATGTAAGGTCCAACACGGTAGGCAACTTGTACATAGTCTGCAGTTGTTCGGGTCTGAAAGTCCCGATGGTGACCTTCTGCTCATTGATGATGGTTCTGGTTGGTATGTCCACATGGTCTAATGCCCACCGGACCATATCATAGTAAGGGAGCATTCGTGGCCTGGCCGCTACTTTATGCATTCCATATTGGACGACGATCTTATATTTGGTGGTTATGTCGTCTTTTTCATTGTCACTGGAATCATCAGAATAATCTACTAATTCCTCCTGTAGAACATCAGAAACAAACAACCAGGTCGGGACAGAGTAGACACTTCGAGGTGAAGTACTAGCGACGTTGTCTGAACCTTGTCCCAAAACCTCAACGTTGGCTTTAGACTCTTTTCGCGGGGCCATGACGGGAGATCCTGCTTTAGATCTTCTGCGATAAAAATATGTATACATACAGAAATTAGTTCGCTGAGAGAAGTGTGCTCTGCATAATATAGAAATGAATTTTTGATAACGAATAACAACTCTATATATTCAAAAATTCGGTACTTTTTAAGAACAGATCGGTCAAATCACGCTTAAATATAAATTTAGCAATAAAAACCCAATCTCTACCTGTCGATTCATCTTGTTTCTAATTAATGCCATAAATTTTGGCGGTTCAAAATGTTAGTTGGCGTAAGGAAGAATTAAGACTGCCTCGTAAACTGTGCATGCATCAAATCACCGAAAATACTGGCTTAGCTCAATTAATCAAGTTTTACCAACATTAATTAATCTTTCGGTACTCACGGCATCAGGAGTTTTTGCTTTAACCCTTTGAACCTCTAACATTCGAGATTGCAATGATTGTCTCTGGTTAACAAAAAATGTAATTATGATTAGGCGCTTAATTAATTACGTGATTATTCATATCGCAATTTCGCGACTTGGAGCTTCGAAGGTATAACTTCCGGGAAGTTTGTATGTCGAGTTGCGAAATTGCAAGATGGCGACTTCGTGACTCGGAGCTTCGAAGGTATAGCTTCCGGGAAGTTTGTATGCTGAGTTGTGAAACCGCGAGATTGCGATGATATGTTTTAATAAAAAGGGAGGATAAAATCGGATTAAGTGTTTAATTAATTATGTTTATATCTTTATCGCGACTTCGCGACTCGGGGCTTTGACAGTGAATCTTTTTAAAAGAAAACATGCCAAGTTGCGAATTTCCAATAGAATTTAACCACGGCTAAGATTTTACCTTTAACCTTAACGCGGGTTACTAAAACAAGAAATTTGTGGTTTCGGCTATTGGGGTTACGAAAATAAGACTTTTGGATTTAGTAAATGCCGAGATGCGAAACCCCGATGATGCTTAACCGTAATTTAGGAAAATTTTAGTCTTGTTACTAACCTAGGTAAAATTTTAAAATGATTTTGTTGTTTCGTTGTTCGATACTTGTGAACTATGTGATCTATAGCATCCGACATACGAAATTCTGAGGTAGAAAAGGGGGAAAATTATTTGAACAAAAAGTAGAACTCCCCTTGAGAGTATGATAACCATCGTCGCTCGCGTGATGAGACTTCAGAGATTTGAAACAAAAAAAAAAAAAATACGAAAACTATCTTTCGATTTCGAGCATTAAGACATGAAATTCAAAACAGGATAAAAAACAAAGGCGGCTCCAACAGGGACGACCTATACCCTTTACATCACAATTAGGGTTACAGGTAAATATTACTCTTGGACACTATAGCAAGGGATCTCACACACCCACTAGTGCTCAACGACTAGGGGCATGTCCACCTGTGATCAACCACATGGACGTCATACTCAACAGATCTCTATCTCACTGAGTCTCATAGGAGAATCATGTGGAGTACCACATCGTCTCAACTCTATACACAGAGGAGAACGATACACCCATCACATGGGAACCTTCACCCCTCACTAGGGTACACATTGTTTCATCTCAAATGACACACCCATCTCATGGGAATCCTCACCCCACACAGTGGCACACATCATCCTATCTCAGTCTCAGAGAGGAACAACACACCCATCTCATGGGAACACACAACTCATGGGATCTCTCACAGGCCGAGTCACTCAATCTGTGTCCTAGAGGATGTCTCATGAAGTTGTAATCATAAACACTCCCTCTTATATATGGATACATTCTCCACCAGGTCAAGTCTCTCACGAAAGTACTCGAACTTCGTCTTGGAAAGCGGTTTGGTGAAGATACCTACAATCTTCTCATGTGTAGGAAGGTACTGCATGCATATTGCTTTCCGTTGCACCATGTCTTTGATATAATGATATTTTATCTCAATGTGTTTCGATTTATCATGAAACACGGGGTTCTCAGTGAGCTTCACACATCTCTGGTTATGACAATGAATAATGGTAGGATCCATCTCATGATCAAATACATATGTCAAGAGGTTGCAAATCCACACTGCTTCATGGACTACCACACTCAACATTATATACTATGCTTCTGCGGTACTCAAGGCCACAGAGATTTGTTTCTTGCCGCACCAGGAAACCATGGTAGACACCAAGGTAAAAAAACAACTAGATGTTCTCTTTTGGTCCACTGCGCTCCCTTCCCAATCTGCATTGACATATCCCTATAAGCTTATGTCTACACTGGAGGCATATCTCAAGATATATCCAACTGTGCCTCATAGATATCTCAATACATGCCTCACTGCTATCTAGTGAGTCTGTCTCGGCTAACTCATGAACTAACTAAGTACATTCACTACATATCATATATCAGGTCTGGTGTTAACCAGATACATCAATGATCCAATCAGCTGTCGGTACAAATGTGGATCAATCTCGCCTGAGTCAGTAGAAGCATCATTAATTTTCTTCAAATCCATCACCATCGTTGTAGGCATGGATTTTCACTCTCTCATATTGAACTTCTTCAATATCTCCATTGTATATTTTCTTTGACTCGGGAAAATATGATCAATCCTCTGCCATACTTCTAGTCCCAAGATGTAGTGCATCATACCCAGATCCTTCATCTCGAATTCAGAAGTCAATGCTCGCTTGCATTCAACAATAAGTCTTTCTGAACCAGTAAGGAATAAATCATCCACATACATTACCAAGATCATGCAATCATCACCAACAATATGATAATATAGGTTTGGATCAGCAACACCCTTACTGAGACCCAAACTCATCAAGAATCCATCCATCTTCTCATATGAAGCACGAGGTTGTAATGTTCCCAAGCCAATATGCTAGGAACGTCACATCTTGCATGGATTTTTAAACTTTTTCTGAGTGTGGCATTTCGTCAAACACTTTTCTTAATGTTGTCTCTCAGGTTGCACTTAGGGTTTTACCGATGGTTTATATGTGTGTTTCCAGCAACAGATAAGAATATAAAGAAATGTAAAATACCACAATCATATGCAAGATCCACAATATGATAGACCATCCAAAATGATTCAAAACTGATCTTTATTCATAATAATAAGAACCTGATACAAGGATGAGGCCGATCTAGAATGATCAATAGATGGATCTCGTACACATAATAAGAGCTGCTACAAAATGCTCCAATAGAAGACTACAAGCCTCCAAAGGCTGAATACTCATAATGAGAAACATAAGTGTATGTTTCATAATCTGCAGTACTTATGAGCTCAAATAATCATGTGGCAGCATTACCTTCGTATCCCTTTTGAAATATTACAGACTTCAGTCTTCTCCCGTTTGCGAACAGGCATACGGTTATAATGAGAACCAAACCACCCACAACACTTAAAATTATGGGTGTTTTGTTTGAAGACTTAGCTGGTCCTTCCGCAGGTTGTGGTGGAGGGTGGTATAGTCTATCTCTTTTGGTATCAATAACATTTTCTTTAATAGTACACATAATGGTACTATCTAAATCAACCTTCTTCCTCATATGTTTTTGCCACACAAAAACTTTCCTTCTTTCATTATAAACAATCATCTCAAGGTCAACCACTTATTCTAATGGATTTGGCATCTATTGGTCACCCCGATATAATATATTCTCCATGCTACTAGGTGTGATGAATAACTCTAGCTCAACCTTCTTTCCTTTACATGTACTTGGTTTTGGAATTACCAAGCCTTCCATTGTATGATCAATACAAATGTTGGAGGGTGGTACAATTTTTTTTTGTGCTTGTTCTAGGTTTTTCTCAAAGGGTTGTTATTCTTGGATCATTTATGTATTATGAAAAGTGTTTCCTTGATCTTTATTCAAGTCTAATTTCTCTTGTTGAAGTATATCTTGCTCTTCTTTATTCTTGGCTTCTTCCTCCAATATATTTTTTCCTTCCACTTCAAGCAACAAGTGGAATAGAAGACATATGGGATGCTAGTGGTGATTACAATACATCTCAAGAAACTATGCAAACCATATTGATTTTGCATACGATATTCAATTCATTAGTGGATTTTCTCTCTAGGAATTGCATCTTTGATAATAATAATCATCCCAATAATCAAATTGTTTCACCAATAAACAATGGTAGTGTCTCTCTATTCAACTTGGCATCCTCTCAATGTGCTTATGATAAAGGACAAAGTGGAAAAATAACTTCGATTGATAAGATGATCACTATTGAGGAGCATAGATTTGGCGAGAGACCAAAATTACATTTGAAGTCTCACACATTTTATGTTTAGCAATTTGAATTCAATAATGAGGAAGAT